>JAULKJ010327053.1:0-10213 GCA_032355405.1 Rubia balearica
GTTTCGGGCCATTCTCAGCAGGAGGGTCACTCTTGGCATCACCCCCCAGTTTATCCCCTTCCGGGAGCATAATTCATCGGGTTTTGATTCGGATTTTTCATATCCTATGTGGACTCATCAACTGCATAGACCAAACTGGGCACAATCTTTAGGGAATTCCATCTTCGGGGTTAGGCATGATGTTCACTAGCTTGGCTCGTAGCTAGATCACTATGAGTGGGACACGACAGAGAGATTTGATAGAGTCGATGGTCAGCTACACTAATTGAGGGAGAACATGGGTAACTTGCAAGATGTCATTAAGGAGATCATTGACAGACTGAGGACATCAAGTATCGAAGAGGGCTACTACCATCCAGATCCGAGTGAGCAGGGGCACGAGGCCAGAGGCCGGATGCCAGAGGCGACATTGAGTATCTCTCGTTGTTTCAAACTTTTTTCTTGGTTATATGCGTTGGGGACAATGCATATAATAAGTGTATGGGGAGGAGTTGGAACAGCTCTATGGTAGCATGTCTTGTGCTTATGACTTATCTTTTGGATTACTGTTGGGATAATTGTTAAGATGACTGTTGTTTTTGGTATTTTCCCCGTATGGATGTTGAACTTTTAGTTGTTTGTTGTTTTCAGGTGTGGGGGCACCTTTTGGTAGTTGCATTTGGGGATGTGTTTTGAAACTTTGGTGGTGTAATTTTTTCTTTTTCATTATTCTTTTGTAGTATGAAGCCCAACTTTGGGGCATTTTGTGCTACACCAAAAAAATTCAAACATATATACGTTCCAGGTTAAGTTGGAAACCCGAAAGGGAAACTTAGACAAAAATGGGAAGAAATCCTGGATAAGTCAAAAGGCCTAGGTAAAAATGAGAGGCTAGAGCTAGCTAGGTTGGAAAATCTAGGCAAAATGAGAGGCGATGTGGAAAAAGGTGAGATGGTGAGCTCGACATGTATGAATGTTAGGATGAAAACCCGAAAGGGCTTCAAGGAAAAATGACAGAAATTGAGAGAAAACAGAATATAAGTTGAGGACCCTTCTGCATTATCCTTGGTTGTAGCTAAGTTGAGAATCTCGAGATATCCTTAGTTACACCAAGTTGAGGATCTTGTGGATTATCCTTGGTGGTTATTTTGGCAATAGCTCTTGGATTGCTTTTGGCGGACTATTTGGGAAAGTAAGCTAGTTCAACACTTATCCTTTATACTTACCTTTTTCTTCACTATATTTTGGGTAGTTAGCTTACTTTAGCATCTTCAGTGAGTGTGAGAGTTGTGAGATTCTTACTCCTTTGGGGGAGCTAGGGTAGCTCGGGAATAAGTTGTGAGATTCCCTTTGCATGTTACATTTCGCTTAGATATTTTCTCATTTTTGTTTACTCGAGGACGAGTAAAGTTTTAAGTGTGGGGGATTGATGTGCACCTTTATGCATGCGTTAGCCAATGCATTTGACGCATTTATTATCATCACCAAGTTACTATTATTTGAAGGGTTGATTTTTGGGTTCCGGTAAGTTTCTAAAATACATGGATACAAAGTACGTAATTTTAGAGCATGATATATAATAACTTTCTAAATGAAATCGTTCAAAAATATGTTGTGCACACAAAGTTATGACTGTTTTAACCATTAGTTTTATCGAAGGGTTGACTATCCGGGTTCCGTTAAAGTTTCTCAAATGTATGCATAAAAAGTACATAATTGTAGAGCATGAAATATAACATATTTTTTTAAAATAATCGTTTGAAAATATGTTATGCACACCAAGTTACGACTATTCGAAAGGGTGGATTTTCGGGTTCAGGTAAAGTTTCTAAAATGCATGGATAAAAAGTACGTAATTATGGAGTATGAAATATGATAGTTTTCTAAAAAGGATTCGTTCGAAAATATATTATGCACACTAAGTTACTACTATTTGAACCGTTAGTTTTATCGATTGGTTGACTTTTTGGGTTCCGGTAAATTTTCTAAAATGCATGTATAAAAGATACACAATTGTAAAGCATGAAATATAACAACTTTCCAAAAAGAAATCATTCGAAAAGTTTGTTATGCACACCAAGTTACGACTATTAAACCGTCAGTTTTATCGATGAATTAACTTTTTTGCACCAGTAAAACTTCTAATGATTGTTAATCTGCCTACTTCCTAATCTCTCAGAGGAGACGGCGGCGATATCATCCTAAACCCTTTCTTCCGATCCACTATCCTTCTTCCGGCAACACCAACATGTCAGAGCCGTCGACGAGACCTAATCCTTCTCTATAATGCGTTTAAACGCTCAACAAGGAACTCAAAAAGGCCCTAATCCCTAAAACAAATTCGAATTCTGAAACAAAAACTTATATATGGTGCTCCCTTCAATCCTAAAACGAAGATAAGTCATCTTGGGGAGCCAGGATTGCATTTTACAAAGTCGAAATGTCTCCGCTTGGAAGCCCCTCTTCGTTGGACCCTAGTTGGCAAGTTCTCCAGGAGCAGACCACAAATGGGCAAACTGAGAAAGGACTTCCAAACAGCCGGATTCAAAGGCCACACTAAGATTAATCTACAAGACAATCGCCGGGTTTTGATTAAATTCAAACTGCGTGATTATTATTATCGGTGTTGGTTGCATAAAATCTGGAATTTTGGTGCATATTCAATTAGGTACCCCTTGCCTCTGTTTGGATTGCCTTATATGGATTGCCTCAACAGTTTTTTTATTACTGGGCTTTTATGTTTATTTGGAATCTTTTGGGTAATCATGTCAAGGTAGATAAAGAAACTCTTAACAGAACCAGACCTCATGTAGCAGATGTTTGTGTGGAAATTGATGTTACTAAACCCCTTTAGAAAGAGTGTGGCTCAGTTTCAGAGATATTGGTTTTTGCAAATATGTTGAATATGGTGTCCCTCATTACTTCTCTAACTGCCTCAAGGTAGGCCATTTATCTCCTGTTTTGTATATTTGAAAAAACTAATACTATGTTCTCTGCCTAGAGACTCATGGACCCATCCCACATTGGTAAGTTATCCCACCCCAAATAAGGACAGGGAAGAAACAAGGGTTAAGGGGGTTGGACCTTCTTTCTCAGGTTTGCCTGTGAATGATAAAATTTATATCCCAGTCAATAAAAATAGTATTGTTTTTCTGACTCAAGTGAAGCATTGTTTTTCTGACTCAGGTTCCACCTGATGATAAAACGAAAGTTTTTACTATTCCTACTGACAAGGCACAACCTACCAGTGATGCAGATAAATTTTCTTTGGAGAATGATGATAATATTGCTGCTGATGGAAACAATACTCAAGATCAGGCCCCTGTTCAAGGGTCTCAGGTTCCTTTTATTAGCTCTCATAACTCCAGTTCTTTGAATGTTAACTCTCAAAGTACAGATCAGCTGATTGAAACTCTAGTTGATAGTTCAAAAGATATTGTATCAGAACATCAAAATCCTGTATCAATCCTTATCCCGCCACCAAAACAAAAACTCAATGTAACTCAAACTGAAGTTGTAGTCTTTCACAATATGCAAGAAACCTCTCTAAATTCTAATCACTGAACTCTGCTGAGTTCCAATGAATCACCTAAAGCTACACAAACAAGTCTGGGAATCATCCCAGTAAGCCACAAAAACAACTTTACTGTTGATCACAATTCAAATCATTCAGATGAAGGATTTATAGAGATAAATGGGGGAAATTCCCCTCTGTTGTCTTCTAATAGAAAGAAGGACAAAATCTATAAATGGTTAAATGCTGAAGTCTCAAAACTTCCCACTCGCCACAGGATGAATAATGATAGGATTAATTTTGAGGAATTAAAAGCTACCCTAACGGAATCTCAAATCAAATTAAACTCTATCATTAACCCAATTCTGAATAGACAGATACTAATGACCAGAAATTTAGAGCTAAGAAATATAGTGAGAAAGACTACACATCAACTCCTTAAATAGTTTTTACCCGTTCTTCATTTTACTCTTCCAAAACCTCCCAATGATAGATTTTAAAATCTGTGTATGGAATGTAAGAGGGATAAGAAATTCACCATCCTAAAATAGGATCAAAGATTTGAAAACAAAACATAAAATTAAAATCTGCACCTTAATTGAATCTATGTTGCAATCAAAATATATTCAAAAGATTGCGAATATAATATGCTTTAAAAACTATTCCTCATTTCGATCTTGCTATGACATTCAACCACCTTTTGCCCATTCTTGTGACACTTGTGGCAGTTTTCGTTGAACTTCTTGGCAGGTTGCTTCTTGATGCTGTTGAGTTTTGGGATTAAAACTTTCTTTTCTTTGCCTTATGCTCTGCCAGATTTACTTGTTGCTTAGGTTGAACCTCATTGGCCTTTTCGTTGGTTGACTTAATTAGAAGCTTGACAATCAAGTCCTTGACTTTCATTGTCTTTTGTCTGTGCAACAGATATTGCTTGAAGTTCTCCCACCTTAGAGGAAGCTTCTCAATGCAGGTTCCTACTTGAAAGGTTTCACAAATGTCCATGCCTTCATCTATGACCTCATGGGTGGTAAGTTGTAACTCTTTAATCTGCTTCATGATCGTCCTTGAGTCTACCATTTTGTAGTTCAGAAATCTTGACACTGCATGCTTCTCTGTGCTCGCATCTTCACACTTAGATTTCTTGTGCAAGGCCAGCCACAAATCTTTACTCATTTTTTCTATATTGTACACATTGTACAACGAGTCAATCATTTGTGCTATTATATAGCTTTTTCTTATATAGTCCCCTTGAATTCAATTGTCAAGGCTTACATGGGCGTACACATTAGTGTATCCAGATAAATGACGGGTTTTTCCTCCTCGAGGTACTTGTCCAGATTTGGCGTGGATAAAAACAAGTGCATCTTTTTACTCCACATCTTGACTCCCATTCCATCAAACTTGTGGGGAAAATTTCCACTGTCTGCCTCCTAAAATTGAAGGCCGAGTGAATATGGATGCGATCTCACTGCCTTATCTGAGGACATAATAGAATAAGATAGCTTTTTCTATTTAGTTAAACTGCAATTGTTCTCTTGTATACCATGTTTTTCAGTTCAGGTAACAAAAACTCTTAGGATTAGAAATAAGTTGATGTTTAGGTTCTAGAGTTTCTGTTTCCTTAATCTAAGGTAAGCCTATTATGTCTCCCCTCTTCTATGTATCTTTCTTTTATATTAATAACAATGGAGGGGTCTGCCAAACCCCCACCATAACAGGTGGTGTTTTCTTTAAAAAAATAGTAAAAATTCTAAAATGCGTGGATAAAAAGCACATAAATGTAGAGCATGTAATATAACCATTTAAAAAAAATTAATCATCCTAAAATATGAATAACACACCAAGTTATTAATATTTGAACTATTGGTTTTAGATTGACTTTTCAGGTTCCTATAAAGTTTCTAAAATGCATGGATAAAAAATATGTAATTGTAGAGTATGAAATATAACAACTTTCTAAAAAGGAATCGTTCGAAAATATGTTATGCACACCAAGTTGCGACTATTTGAACGGTCAGCTTTATCGAAGGGTTGAATTTTTCATTTTTTGCTAAAATTTCTAAAATACACATATAAAAGTACATAAATGCAAAGCATGAAATATAACATATTTATAAAAAGGAATTGTTCGAAAATATGTTCCGCCCACCAAGTTACAACAATTTGAACAACTAGTTTTATTGAAGGATAGACTTTTCCTGTTTCGATAAAATTTCTAAAATACACATACAAAAACTATGTAATTGTAAAGTATAAAACATAATAGTTTTCTAAATAGGAATCGTTCGAAAATATATTATGCACACCAAGTTACGAGTATTTGAATCGTCCGTTTTATCGAAGGGTTAACTTTTCAGATTTTAGTAAAAATTCTAAATTGTATGGATTAAAAGTATGTAATTATAGAGCATGACTTATAACATCTTTCTAAAAAGGAATCGTTCGAAAATATGTTATGCACAGCATGTTACAATTATTTGAACGGTTAGTTTTATCGAAGGGTTAACTTTTCGGATTCCGGTAAAGTTTCTCCAATGCATGAATAAAAAGTACATAGTTGTAAAGCATGACATATAACAATTTTCTAAAAATGAATCATTCAAAAATATGTTCTGAACACTAAGTTACGACTATTTAAACCAACAGTTTTATTGAAGGGTTGACTTTTTGTGTTCCTCTAAAATTCCTAAAAGGCACATATAAAAACTACGTAATTGTAACCATAAAATATAACCTCTTTCTAAAAATGAATCGTTCGAAAATATGTTATGCACACCAAATTATGACTATTTGAACCATTAGTTTTATCGAATGATTGACTTTTCGTGTCTTAGTAAAATTCCTAAAACACACATAAAAACTACTTAATTGTAAATCATGAAATATAACAGCTTTCTAAAACGTAATCATTCAAAAATATGTTATGCACACCAATTACGACTGTTTGAACCATTGATTTTATCGAATGGTTGACTTTTCAAGCTCCGATAAAGTTTCTATAATGCATTGATAAAAAGTACGTAATCATAGAGCATGAAATATAACAACTTTCTAGAAAGAAACTGCTCGAAAATATGTTTTACACACCAAGTTACGACTATTTGAACAGTTAGTTTTATTGAATTTGTTAAGTTTTTAGTTTTTAACAAAGTTTCTATAATTCATAGATAAAAAAGTATGTAATTGTAGAGAATGTTATATAACAACTTTCTAAAAGTAATCGTTCAAAAATCTGTTATACACACAAAGTTACGACTATTTAAACCGTTAGTTTTAACAAATGGTTGAATTTTTGGGTTCCGGTAAAACTTCTAAAGTGCATAAATTACTTAATTGTTGAGAATGAAATATAAGTGCTTTCTAAAAATGAATAGTTCGAAAATATGTTCTGCACACCAAGTTACGGCTATTTGAACCGTCAGTTTTATCGAAAGATTGACTATCCAAATTGTGGTAAATTTTCTAAAATGCACATATAAAAAGTACATAACTGTAAAGCATGAAATATAAAAACTTTCTAAAACGGAATTATTCTAAAATATGTTATGCACACCAAACCACGAATATTTGAGTCGTCAGTTTTATCGAAAGATATTTTTTAGGTATCTAAAAAACTTCTAAAATGCATGGATAAAAGTACGTAATTGTAGAGTATGAAATATAATAGCTTTCTTAAAAGTAATTGTTCAAAAATTTATTTTGCACACCAGATTATGACTATTTGAACTGTTAGTTTTATCGAATGGTAGACTTTTCGGGTTTCGGTAGAGTTTTTAAAATGAATGAAGAAAAAGTATGTAATTTTAGAGCATGAAATATAACAGCTTTCAGAAAAGGAATCGTTTGAAAATATGTTATGCACACAATGTTACGACTATTTGAACTATCAGTTTTATCGAAGGGTTGACCTTTTGTGTTTCAGTAAAATTTCTAAAATGCCCAATAAAAACGACATAGTTGTAAAGCATGAAATATAACATCTTTCTAAAAAGGACTCGTTCGAAAATGCCTTATGCACACCAAGTTACAACTATTTGAACCATCAGTTTTATTGAAGGGTTGATCTTTTTGGGTTCCGGTAAAGTTTCTAAAATGCATGGATAAAAAGTATGTAATTGCAGAGCATGAAATATAACGGATTTCTAAAAAGGAATCGTTCAAAACATGTTATGTACACAAAGTTAAGACTATTTGAACCATCAGTTTTATCGAAGTGGTTAAGTTTTTGGGTTCCAATAAAGATTCTAAAACGCATAGATAAAAAGTACCTAATTGTAGAGTATGAAATATAAAAAAAATTAAAAGTAATCGTTCGAAAATATTTTATGCACACCTTGTTACAACTATTTGAACTGTCAATTTTATCGAATGGTTGACTTTTCGGGTTCCAGTTAATTTTCTAAAATGCATGGTTAAAAAGTATGTAATTGTAGAGCATGAAATATAAGTGCTTTCTTTAAAGAAATTGTTTGAAAATATATTCTGCGCACCAAGTTACGACTATTTGAACCTTCAGTTTTATTGAAGGGTTATTTTTTGGTTCCGGTAAATTTTCTGAAACGCACATATATAAACTGTGTAATTGTAAAGTATGAAATATAACAAATATCTAAAAACCATGAAATAAAAAATGCGTTATTTCCTTTGGTCATGGTCCACGTTCTTCTTGTCATTGTTGTGTCGTGGCTTTGTGGATGATCATGAGTATTGACCATCTTTCTCCATAAGGTGGAGTTCTTCCCGTATACGCGATCCTTGCTCACTGATCCCGAGGTGTTACCTTTTGAATTGAGTTTCGCATGGATTAAGGAGGTGTGTACCACACACTGAGTTCAACGTAAGAGATGGATGATCAAATTAAGTGTGAAATTACGTGCATTACTCTTCTTTATTTCTCGTTTTGCTTTAGAATATAAGATTTTTTGGACGAATATATAAACTTTTGCTCAGATCCAACGATCATTTGGATGAACTTCAAATGATCTACGTATTTGATTTCTATTTTCGGGCTTGGAGTGGCGACATAATCTCCCACTTATTATAACTGGTGCTTTAAGAAAAATAAAATAAAAACAAACACAAGGACATGCATAGTTGTAAATAAATCAGTAAATGTTTTGCTCAATCCTCAATGTATGGACGACGTATAAAGCTAGAAAAACACAGTAAAAGTTGCACCCAATAAGTTACTTTTTGTTGGAATCGTATTACATTCCCAAATAAATTACTGCGCTCAATTTCAGGGAATTTTGAATCATTAATACAATTCAAAAGTGCGTATTTTTTAGAATCCCAACAAAAAACAAAATCTAGTAGCATTACCACTTTGTGCCACTCTTGCTGGCAGGCAGTTGACTGACTGATTATTTCTGATTTTGTCTCACTTTTATATATTCTTCATCCAATTTTTCTTTTCTTTTCTTTTCTTTTTGCTTTGTCCCACCCTGCCTTTCACCTTCTCTTTGGAAACTCCTTAAATACAAATCCCATCTCTCCACAACTCTGTCTACTACTACAGCTTTTCTCCTTCCACCAATTTTTTTTTTAAAAAAATGGGCGATCTTCACTCCATTGCCTACAGCAACCTCCACAATTACTCCTCCCTGGGTTGGGACATGCATGCTAATCTTGGAGCTTTCAATTCGGACATGTCTCAGTGTAATACTAATAATCCCCCTCCTTTGGCCTCAGGACTATTTCTCTGCTCTCACTAGTTACAATTCCAAGTCTTTTCTTTTGTGTTTTTCTGTGCAGTTTTGGAAAGCAACATATATTGTACTCCCCCGTTGTTCTCACAATTTGAATCTGACTTCTCCACGGGCTACTTGCAAGATGCCTTGTTCAACTCCAAAAGAAGGAGGCTAGAATTCTGCAGCAATACTGAAGATGATCACAAAACGGTAAGTGCCCAGTGCTCACACTCCTTCCCCAGAATTGCATCTTGTTCCATAATTCAACGTTGGAAATTTGCGCAGATTTCGAATCATTCGATGACCTGCTTCGAGAATTACGAGGACGTGGTTACCAGTTCAGGTGTTTAATTGCCTTTTGAAACCAAAATTATGTTAAGGAATTAAAATTCAGAGTTTTTTCTTATCTTTTAATGGGAACTGTGCGTACTTGTGCAGTTGAACAAGGGAGTGACGTTTACGACAGAGACTCGGTTGTTAATTACAGCAACAACTCTCACTCTCAGGCTGATAAAGAAAGTCTACGTTCATTAGGCCCTATTTTCCCATCCGCCGGTACTTTTCTCTCTCGCTCAGTCGCAATCTTCTGTTCTTCCATTATTACATTGTTAATTCAAACTTGAAACGCATGATTGGGTCAAAAAAGTAGCTGGGCTCACACACAGTGAGCAAGTTTCAAACCTTTTATTACAAGTGGAAATATGCATATGATAGCCTACCAAATACCAATGATTTGTGTTCTGTGACGGGGAAAATTTATTTAAATATTACTGATTATTCTCCCGTCACACCATTTTGGTGTATTTACTTTTTCGCAGTTCCCAATGACTATATTTTACCGTTAATATCTCTAACTACATACTTCATCCGTATCTGCACACTTTTTGATCAACTTTCTCAAGACACATTTGACTATAAATTTTAACCAGTATATATATAGATACAAATATCACTATGTGAGATATCATTGGATTCCCTGCATGATGTATTTTCTAAATATCAAATTTTAATACATCATTATTATACATAA
>JAULKJ010327063.1:0-10213 GCA_032355405.1 Rubia balearica
ATCTCCCGGTCCCTTATAGGTGAAATCAATTATTTTGTTGATAATCCACAGGCTTGTATCAACATTATACCCGTTCACCCCTAGTCCAATAACTGCCGGAACCATCTGTCTCATGCAAATTGGAATAAAATGGCATACCTCATCGAAGTAAGAGGGTTCGTTTAAAGTAAGAAATTTAAGAACGTTTTGACCTTTAAATTTAAGAACGGGTTACGATAAGCATTAAGATCTATTATGTAACTATCTATCCATTTTTCAGTATCCCTTAAAGCATTGAACCTAGTTTGGGCTTCGAGAGAAACAAACCTTTCTTCCTGGTCAGGTTTCTTGGTTGGCTTTCTCTCATCGATTTTGACTGACGCTCTCAAACTAGTGCATTAGGATTTGAATACGACATTAATCTTGTTTCCAATGTGGGTGAGAATTTGAATTTGGGCAAGGCTTGGAGTTTCACAGTCGGAAATGAGTTTAGGGTTTTAAGATGAACTCGATTTGGGGTTTTTTTATACTGCCACAACCATTCAGAGTTCGAAACTCACTCATGCATAGCTTTATGAAGAGACAAAATATAGTTCTTAACTCGGAACTATAATCAGATACAATTATTTCCCGATTATTTGTTACGAGCTTGGAACCAATATTCGTGCTTTTAAGGAAAATATTTTTAAAAAACAAATTCTAAAGGTCGTTTGGTTAGGTTCAGTCCTAAAAATACATCAGATCTGGGAACCGTGGTTCCGAGCTCGTAACTGATAACTTTGTGATTTTTTTTTGGAAAAGAAACAGTTTTGAGTTTGTAAAGGATAATTTCGAGGTTTTGTATTTAGGACTAAAAATGTTACGAGCTCGTAAATGTAAGTAAAAAATCAATTAAAAATCCTTTCCTAATGAGGACCAGGTTCAGTCCTGAAATTACATCAGAAATCGAAACTGCGATTCCAATTTGTGCAGGGTAACCTTCTGAGCTCGTAACCAATTTCAATATGAATTAAATAACAAACCATTTTAAAATATTCTTGGGTTATACACACCAGGTTCAGTCTAGAAATGATATCAGAGCTCGGAACTAAGGTTCTGAGCGGATAACGTACCTACTTCAGACTAGTTGGTTAACTCATCAATAAATGATTATGAATTCTTAACTTATTCAGAGCATGTAATTTTAAACTATTGAAAGAATTTCTCTGTCGGAAATTCTTCGTTAACTTTGGTTATCTTATGAAAAACAACCATTGCGATTGAACAAATGCCTGAACTCGTCATGCCAATCACGAACCAAATGGGTGAGAAGTTTTAAAATTGATAGCATCTTAAATAGAAATTACTAGTCATGATGAAATAACAAAATGGAAAATAATTATCCAAAACACAACATATCTTCTATTGTTCAAAACTTGCCAAACACAAAAATTGTTCAAAACTTCCAAAAGAACATAAAAATGTTCAAAACTTGCCAAACCCTCATCCTAACTTTATCTAGATATCGTCTCGTGGGATTTTTTACAAACATTTTTTCAATTTCAAAATCGGTCTTCTTAGGCTCTGCATCTCCATCCCCTCCTTCTTTAATCTCAGTCTCATCATCCTCCGAAAATTTAGTCTTAAACATTGGCATACCCTCGTCATCACTATGCCCAATGTGGAGACCGGTGGATTCGATAAATTTTTCATGTGTAGATTTGACTGCTACTAGTTCTACATTAGCGTCTCTAACATCACTTCGAAGGCACGTCATGTACCATTTGAAGGTAGTCATCCACAAACCTATGCCAACTACAAAATACAACCAACAGTTATGAAATGCATATTATGGAAAGTAAAAGAACTAAAATACTTCTTATAATTGAAATGCTTTCACTACTCATGAGATGAAGATGTCTTTGCCCTCCCCATCGCGGCGTCCCTCCTTCTCTTCGCTGCCTTAGAGGATGACGGGGGTATTGTGCGTTGGACATAACTCTTTACTTCATCCAAGACCAAATGTTTATGGGCGAACCAAGCCCCATCATAGTACTCCAATAGCAAAGGCTTATCTACAGGAAAAACCTTCCACTTCTTGATCAACGCCATGATCAAGCCATCATACAGAAGATCTTTCCTTTTACCTTCCACGACCTTCAATATATTCATTAAACTTGTATATCCTAGGTTAAGCTTTACACCCTTCATCACGTAGCAGAATATCACGAGGTTCCCAATTATAGGTTCGCATGCATGGCCGCTCGACGGTAGGACATTTTGACAAATCCAATTATAGAATAACCTATCCTCAACATACAATACCCCACATCATAGCTCTCAGCCTGCCCTGGTGCATAACAAGACCTACCAAAATACTTCTTAGCTATAGAAATCGGGCACAACGGGTTTACCTCCGTAACCCCAGGCTAACTCTGTTGATGAAAAATTTCAATGGGTCTATCATCAGCAACATGCCTAAATTTATTAGGGTCTATGTATGGGTAACCTAGTGTATCATTAATGGAGTACTTGGTGTCGAGTATTGTGACACCATTTACCATTGTTTGCTCCTTATTTTTACTACCCTGTCCTAAATTAGCATAAAATTGTAGAACCTCATCATAGTGGACGGGCTCATCTAACAATAGCAACTTATCAAAACCCGAGAGCTCAAATTTCTTAATCAAGTTTCCTAGGGCTAGTGTCTCAACATCCTTTGCATGACTAACCTTAGGGTTCGTACATTTTCTATGATGGAAGTCGACATACCTTTGTTAGGCACTTCTGATGCTTCGATCTCTCGGAGTGGTCGATGATTACGAGCCCATGCATTTCCCGCTCCACCTTTCGCTTTAGTGCTGTGATACCTAGTACCCATGAGCACATTGAGTGTGGAGTGGATTGAATTGAGGATACAAGTTCAGAATTTGGGCAAAAATGAATTTGGGGAAATAAGGTTCTTAACGGGTTAAGAAAACCCGTCTAATTTTTTATATATATACTAAGAATAGGTTCCAAGCTTGGAACCTATTATGTTCTATTTATCAAAGAAATGAGGAAGCTTCTCTATCGAAACTTGTTCACCAATAGTGATTCCGAGTTCGTAATTCTTTTACAAGATTTAGAAGAAAAATATCATTAAGGCAGTTTTCAAATGAGTAATTAATACCCATTTGTTTTGAGGATGATTTCCCTCCCATTTTCTCCCCCCAAAACCCTCCCCAAACTTTCTTCCACAAAACTCTTCAAAAATTTCTCCTAAATTCTCACTTGCTATGCTCTACCATCCAGAACATATTCTCTTACGAATAAACACCAAAGAGCATGGGTTTTGTTTAGGGTTTTCACATGTTGAAGAATATGGTCTACTTATATCATTTGAACATCTAATCCCCATCTATTGTTCAAAGGATAAATATTAAAGTTTTGTGTTGTCGTCTAGGGGAGTTTCAATTCCATTGTTTTATTTGAGTGTTGTTCTTATGGTGTATGTAAATGGTGTGTGATATTATCATCCTTTTATGTTATTTTTTTTGTATGAAATGTAATCTATTGTGTTCTAGTAATTTGCAAGTGGAATAAAATGATTGTCCATAGGTAGATTAATGTCACAGAAATAAACTCGAGAAGAACCATGAAGTATACAAACAGGAATTTCCTATTAATTAGGCAATGAAGATGATGAAGAAGAGGGGCCATAGGAGGTCGTGATTTCAAGAACCTATCGTAGGACTTTAGAACGTATAATTTCTAGGAAGGAGTCAACATTGTTAATTTTCAACCAATTGGGAAAATGTTTATCTGATGAGTGTGCTAAGTGGTCGAGTTTGGCAGAGAAATTTGGTTGGACAAGGGTAGACATCAAGTATGATAATTGGCATCCCCAAAGAATACAAAGACATTCTTTGGATGGAGTGCAAGGTACCTACTAGCATTTCTTAATTTAATTATGCTTCTACCATTTTCAATTTCATTTAAAGTTTTATTTGATTGAAGTAGATGTATTTGATCATGATTGGAACTAATTTTTATAGAGGCCGTTCGAGATCGATTGTCCATATTCTGATGATTTGAAGAATAAAGCCATGGTCATGATGCCAAAGAGTTGGAGGGAACACAAGTAAACCTTGTCTAGAGATTACATATTCTCTAGTACAAAGGGAGATCGTCTACGGTTGACTTATACACATATTCAACTGGAAAGTTGGGAAATTCATAAGAAATGAACCTTGGATAATGAGGAAAACATAAGAAAGTTAAACTACTTATTACTAGTCCCTCAATATTACATTCCTTTAGTTCTTACATGCATATGACATTGTAACATAGGGTACAAGGGAGGAAAAATGAAGTAATGCATTGAAAAATAAAATACCCCATCGAAAGAGCTGGGGTGAATATGGATTAGCTGCCCTTGAATTAGTGAAAGAACATTTTGAAAGGGATGCTCAAATTACCATTGAGAGGGGGATGACCGGGGTGGAGGCAAGGTTGTCGGTCACACCAATCGATATGGATGAGATTGGTAGGTGTGATCTCTTCTTGAAAATATGGCAAAAGAAAAAAGGGTGGATACGATAAAGCTCTGGTAATTGAAATCATGGAATGAGTGGTATGACCATATTTATTAGTTCTAATTTTCATTGGGTTTATTTTTTTCTTTAAATATTGTTCATGAAAATATTGTTCATGGAACTATAATTTTTGCTTAGGCGAAGTTAAATCAAGACCAATTGGAGGGTTGATTCATTCCATCAGCTAAGCACGACATCCTTCGTGAGGGTACAAGTAAGCCTGACCACCCGGGTGGTGCCAGAGGAGTGGGATCATTTTTGTCACAAAAAGAGGCGTTTGGGATAGTGCGGCCTTACGATCAGGCTAAACCATCGAGAGTCCACATGTTGCAAAAGGAAAGCCTTTTTAGAGACAAGCGGATAGAGCAACAAGAAGTATTGATTCAAAGGTTGATTGAGCACACCAGACTCCTGCTACCTGAGAATTTGGATGATTTGTCACTTGGTTGGACGCCACCATCTAGAGGATCACAACACTTTCCAGGAGAAGTTGAGATGAACCGACAACCTATTTTTTACCCCCCCCCCAAACAAATGAAGACAATAAAATTTTCAAAGCCACCGTGTCATCTGAAAACAAGGTTGGTTGATTTAAATTATTTAATTGATAAGTATTTGGCTACAAATTTATATTACATATATATGTTCTCTCACATAATCTAGACATCGCATTTGTGTGAGGTATACATTGATTAAGGTGAAAAGGGTGGGCCCCTACATGTTGTCGGCAGAATTCTACATGAGTCGATGCGACATTATCATTCCATTACAATTGGTGATAACATTTGTAGAGTTTGAATGGAGAACTCCAAGGTTCTCAAAGCCCCATTACCCATTTCAGATGGCCACTACAAGCGAGTGGGATCCGCTCGGGGAATGTTTCTTCTATGGCCTCGTCGCCTCTTTTATGCTGAACCAGTTAAAGATAGTCATCTGAAGGAGACACCAATTACAACATCTAAACCGATCGTTGAAACAACAAAGAATACAAAACTCCCTTTAATGAGGGTCTTGTATAATTTCATGGCCAAACACCAACGAAACTCAACATACTTATTCTAGGGAAATGATTGTGTATATAATCAAAATCAAGAAATCACCGCATCATGGACTGACTTTGAAGACCTATGGAGGTATGACCAAGTGAACCAAACGATAATGTCCCTATACATATTCTAAGTTATATAGCACATCATTTTTTATATGTGTTGTAGAGACCATTGGAGATTAATATTTATCGTCCCTGACAAGAAGTGTCTTTACTGGATGGATCCTCTTCACTTCCAACCATCTGAGTCGTTCTTAAAATTTTGGTTAACTCTATCAATGATCAGGAAAATAATGTTAACGAGGGTTTGGACCGAATACAAATCAAGGTGTGATTTGATTTTCATGTTGCGAAATACTATTTACTCATCACTTATTATAATTAATTGTTACTAATTTAAATTTTATATATTAGTACAAGAAACATGCAAATATATGGGAATTCGACTATTACGTAATGCTAAACACGACAGAATGTGTCCAACATGTGCGTGATGATTACCTAGAAATTGACGAAGTGATTACTGAGATGACTCTTTCCAAATTTTTGTAAGCTGCGTAGGATGTCATTCCATTTCTAATATTGTTACTATTTTAGTTTAACAGATTTTTTAAGAGGTTCTCAAGCCATATTTACAAGATGATATCAACAGTGCAAGAAATTGTTTGGTTTTGTGCACTCCCGTTCCTCTTCAATTGGGAATCAAATGTGGTATTATGAGAAACTAGTAAACAATGACATAGTTGTGTTGAATATATTTTTGGTGAATTCTATTCCAATCTATAGATTGTTGCTTTCCTAGTGTAGTCTATAGATTTTTTTTATGTCTGGTTTCACATTTTCTAGTGTAGTCTAGATCGGTTTTATGAGGCTTTTTAGAAGCTGATTTATAATGGAAGAGGTTGATATTACCATATTGTCCGATCCCAGTTCCAAGTGCAGAACTCAATTCTGACCATATAAAAAAATTAACATTGACACGATTATGAGTTACTCCATCGGAACTTCCCTTGAAGAACTACATTCCGAACTCGAAACTGGCAATGAAAAAATTACAATTCCTAGCCAAAATTTTCCGTGCATGTATGGATTTGAAGCCTGACGGAGGAACATATTATTAAGCCCAGAACGACGTTCCAAGTTAAGAACATATACAGTGTTCCGATCTCGTAACTAAATATACACTTCAAGTCTCATAGTAACAGTTTTGCACTCAGGCTTGCATAGTAAATTTGAGACTCGGATAATAAGTTCCGCACTCATAACAGCATAGGGAATCCGAATTAGGGATCAACGGTTCTGAGCTCGAAACTAACTAAAGGCTGTTCCAGAACAAGGAACAACGGGGGTTCATAACCGCCTCTAATGGTAGCCTTTCAAAGGCGGTTCCCAAAACCATCTTTGATCGCAAAGGATCAACGACATAACTAGAGAAGTCACTTCCTGCTGCAATTGAGAAAGAAGGAGGATTCATAAGTTTTCAGCAGTGATGTTTTAGATACGGTTATTGATGTTTCTCGTTTTCAGCTTGATGTTTCATGTTTTAGGCTTTAATTTTTTGCTCACTGTTGCTGCAATCGAGAATGAAATAAGAGTTGTATGTTTTGTTATTTTTCAGATGCGATGTTTTAGATACCATTGTTGATGTTTCTCATTTTCTGTTTGATGTTTTAAGTATTTTTATGTGTGTTTGTGTGATGTTATAATTTCAGTGTTTGAGCCTCGTGGTGTTTTCATATTTAAGTATTCAACTGATGTTCAGTTTTGTTCTTTTGATTTTTAGTGTGTATTGTTGATGTTTTTAAATTTTGATATTGATTTTTTAAAATATTGTATGTGATGTTTCTCAATGTAGTTGTCAGTGATGTTATGTCTGCTATTATGATGTTTTGATTTCAGCTATTGATGTTTTAATTACTGTATGTGATGTTTTATATTATTTCACAGGAATACTTTCCGAGTCATAGATCTACGATGTCATTGATGAGATATTTAAAAAATGCTATGAGGAATCATGCTCCCGAAGGTGTTCCCTTAAACAGAGGACCAAAAATTGACCTTTGATCATTGTGTTAATGGGGGTAGAAGAGCCATTATTTTCGAAACCAGCAGAAGAGAAGTCAAGTCTGTGAATAAGCGAGCAACAAAGGAATACAAGTCGAGGGAAAATATAATTTGATTGTTTGGGATGTATTGTGTGGGAATGATGTTTTATAAATATTGGTTTATTTGTTAGAGCCGCAACACTAGATTGTTATTGATGTTTTAGGTTGATTTGGATTTTTTCAATTTTTACATTAGCGATTTTTAGGGCATTTGAACCCTTTTGTACTAAATGATGTTTGATGGTTCGATAATTATGGCGATTGAAATTTTCACATGATGACGTAAAACTTACATTAAAGGCTTCTTTTTATTTGCTAATTTTATATCTTTTTGCCGTTCCAATGACAATTCATTTAATTAATACGATTTTGAGTTATAAGTGTTTGATGTTTTATATCTTGCATAAGAAAATATTAAAATTACTTGTTCATCCGTAATATATATATATATATATATAAAGTGATATGAATCACCTTACATCTATAAATTTTAATTTATTCCGATGTTTAACTATAATTTAGTGTATTTTTAGTGTTTTATTTGATATTTAACTTTATGAATTTGATATCTATTTTAGTATAACTATTTAATTTGATGGTGTAGATTTTGTATTTGATATTATTTATTTTTAATTTAATGTGTTATAGTTAGATGTGAATTAAAGAATCAAGACCAAATTCACATCCGCCCAGTAAGAAAAAAACCAATAACGAACCCAAGATTTTATTTTTCAATTGTGTGATATATTTTTACTACTTATTGCATTTGATCTTTATAATATGCATTTAATTTTTTACTATTTGCATTTGATCTTTTATAATTAACGTGATATGTTTTTATTCTGATTTGAGTTTTAGACAACAAGCCCAAATACAATTTAACCCATTCAAAAACCAATTGACCCGATTTTGGCCTGAAAAGCAATTGGGTAACCTGCTCACCCATCCTCAAAACTTGAAGTCCAAATTTTTGGGGGCCAGAAGGCGATCTACCAGAATCCACCCACCCATGCCCTGCTCTCCTCCTGTCACCACCAGTATTCCAACAAGTCCCTTCATATCCCTAGAAAATTATCACTGGAGTCTATCTGAATTCTGAATGCGTGTGTAACCTTTGCAGCTGGTGAGCCGTTGCTGGAGACGGATCGGCGTTGCACGTACACAAGCAAGAGTTAGAGCATGGAAATGAGAACCAACTGATCCCTGTAAGTATGCCCAAGTAGTAATGTAATAAAATGAAATGAGGTGGATGATTAATGATGGGTGTGGTTGCAGACAGATGAGCAGGATGTGAGTCGTAGTTACAGGAAAAGCATGTGGGTGTTCGTGAGAGATTTGGGACACAGTCAGCAACGATACCCAGACAACGACGCCGGCGCCAAGATTAATCTGACTTTGACGACGTCGACGAGAACCCTCGAATTCACCTTGATGCCGCTGCCGACGAACCTATTGATCTCGTGAATCCGATCTTGACCTCGCGAATCTGACCCCTTCCGGAATTTCCTCAACGACGACGAAACTTCCGGTAAGTCGACGACATTGTACCCGCGACGACATCGCGATTGGTAGATAGGTTTTTCAACGAAGGTTTCTAACAACGATAAAACGATGAAGAAATCGGAGAAGGACACGACAGGATTTCCAGCAACGAAAGATGCGAAGACGCGAAGGAGAAGCTCCAAGGCGCGAAGGAGAAGCTCCAAGGCGCGAAGGAGAAGACGCTACGGTGAAGGTAAAAGGCGGCAGCCATGGCGGGATCTGACAATGAGGGGAGAAGGGGCAGAATTTGTCTTCAATTACAATTTGGTCCCTATATTTCCTCCCTTCTTTTAAAATATACCCGAGTCTTGAATAATTAGATTTTAACCCCAAACTATAAAAACTCCTATTTTCTTATATTCATTAGTCCCTGGTCTCACCATGAGACGGTCTCGCAGGAGACGGACTCATTAATTATATATTATGACATGATGGCGATCAATATGGAGTATTATGATATCATGGTGAATATTGAGTAGGATTCAAGGAATGTTGTGCGTATGTAGATTTATGGAAGAGTAGTGGCAAATGTCTTGAGTTGTAATATCCTCCGCTTGTACAACACCATGTCTGCCAGAATGAATGCTTCAGATTTAGTCTCAAATAACATGGTGGTGTAACATAAATAGGTTGTCTCACTTGAACCCTCCCAGGTATTCTAATTTCTTTTTACATGACATTCTCTTATTGATTTGAACATCTGTCGACTTTCCTTCTTGCTTTTCCAAGATTTCCACATCTATAAGCAATAACTATTAAAAATTACCTACTAATATAGAACAATTTGGTGTAGCCACCACGCCTTAATTTTCAGGATTTTCTAACTTCTAATAATGCAAACTAACTAATATCAAATATGAACTAAAATGTAAACTAACAAATATAAGAATCTGGAAAATATATAATGAATGTAATCGGCTCGGAATAACTCACATTAGTTAAACATCGATCATAGGCGCAAAGATAAATCAATTCATATGCAT
>JAULKJ010327072.1:0-29043 GCA_032355405.1 Rubia balearica
GATGATGATTAATTAAATCAGACACCAGAGTAATATTGTTTGGGATACGGTCCGACATACGAATGAAAAAATCTGAATCGCGTGGCAGCCAAGGATCGGAACAAATGCTGATGTGATATCATTGTGTAATCTGCTTGCGGCAACTGAGTTTGAGGGCAGTAATACCATGAAAAATACTTCTTCATGCCCATGATGGTCTCGACTCCATGGGATGCCGTCGTCGTGCCTCTCAAAGATAATATTTATAGGCCCTAATTATGGCTAACTACTAGAAAGTAGATAGTAGCAAGTCGAGGTCATCCACGAGAAAATTGGGGTTTTATCGAGTGTTAAGCGTAATTAAAAGCACACAAAGATATCACTCTAAGTGTGTGGTAACAAACTTTGGGGGTTTTTTATTTTAGAAAACACTACGATTACTTTAAATAACTATATTAACCAACAATTAGAGAAAACAATATAACTACGATCACACTAGCACAAAAGATGTAATTAAAATGGTAACGAGTTTTGGGCGCAACTGGTTTACATTTCTAGTCATCCTTTGATCATTGAATAATTACCCTATTTTTATGCATTAATCACATATTGTGGAGAACTTATCCACACCTTTCGGGTGAAGATATTTCTCGCCTCTCCTCGTTTATAGTTAGAGTGGGCGATCGGTGCCACACAATAACCCTTACCCTCGGGTCACCCTAGGTAATCGGTGTTATAGACTTCCCCGAGAATAGCAATACACATGGACAACCAATACAACTAACACAATATTCTACAAGCGAGAAATATCAGGATAGCACAAATATATCTACTAATAACGACTACGAGGATCGGCCTTCACGCTAATCGTTATAAGTGAGCCACATTCATAATTAGTCAAACCCATTCAAATTCATCTCAAATCTAAGAAATTTCATCAATCAATAATCATAATTAGTTTTCACACCTAATTATAACCTAACATCAACTAACGATAATCACATCGATAAAAAGTCAAAGTATCCTGGGTTTGACCAAAAACCTAGCAAATAATTAACCCACAATCATCAACTAGTTGATCATCCTAGTCTAAATCATGCATTAACTACACAAGAAAGCACAAAATATACTTGATAATCAAAGCACAAAATAGAAGAAATCAAATCTCACAAATTCATACTAGAAATGCTTACCAATTACTCCCAAGAGTATATTTAGCCTTGATTAGCTAAATACATAACAAATATAAAAGAATCCATGGTAAACATTGAAGAAAAGATGAAAAGATAAGTGAACTATGGTTTTTGTCGAGAGAATTTCGGATAAGAATGGAATGAAGAAGAAAGCAAGGCTGAAAAATGCTTTAAATTTGACGGGCCAGTCCATCATTGTGGGCCTCAAGGTAGGTCTGCGGTCCGCAGATGGAGCATTGGAATTTTGGACTGGAAAATTAAATTGGGCTGCGGGCCGCAAGGCAGGTCTGCTGCCCGCAATGAAGTTGTTGCCCCCTTCTTATTTGCTTCGTCACGGGTGAAACGATTATTCATTTTGGGAATTGTTATAGTAAATTTTATAGTGCTCGAGAAGAAGAATCCAATGGTACCACCTCAAATGCTGATTCTTCTCGGATCATTCCCAAAACGCGTTTTAAACTTCTGAATCACAGTTCATCCGCTTCTTTGTCTTCATTCTTCAACCCTTTTATCTTCTACCACGTTTTGACTCTTGGCCTTCAATCTTCTTCCATTCTTATGAATGACCTTCACTAAAATACTTCAAATTGTTTACGAGCAATCTACAAATCAAGCTCACAAAAAGGAATCTAAATGGTCGTAAAGACTAAACATCCATTAGACTCAAAAGAGGTTACAAAATGAAGGATTTAGGTATGAAAACCAAAAACGGTTATCCAAACCCCTTATAATGTAATCCTACCTTAAGATACCAATCTTTCAACAAAATGATAACAAAAGGGACGTTAAATACTTCGAAAAATACATGCATTTGACGTCTCATCAGGTATGTCGAGGTTGTGGCTGAGTTACGGAGTTTGAACCCCACTGTAAAGATCTGGAATTTTCCTAAACTGGCTAAAGCAGAGAAGTTGCTCGATCAGCAGAAGGCTAATGTTAATGCAGGGTTCCTTCACATCATTTCTGATGGTGGTTACCCTTATGCGCTGCTATCTCACCTTGCCAGCCTGTATCGTCTTCCTTCTGTGGCTGAATTGAAGAAGTGCGAGGTTGATTACTTCGGGGATCTTTCTTTTGGTTGCCAGCCTTCTGATGCTGCTGTTAACCCTGATGTGAACACGACTGCTGAGGTCAATGTGAACGCGGAAGGCAATGCAAGCACTGAGGTTCCTGCCGAGGATACGAGCAAGGATGAAGTCGCTGCCCTTGTTCAGACTAAGTATGTTCCTCCTTCTAATGTTAGTGGATCTTATGCCATTGACTTTTATTTGTAATTGATGATAATATGTTGATGTATTTCTGTACTATTCGTACTATTATAGGTATTGGCTTTGAATCACTCTTAAAATTTTATCTAGTTCTTATTTTTTTTATTCATATGCAGGATTTTGATATTTTGGTTGATCCAAAGTTTTTGAAAAACTTCGACTACTTAGGTTTTAATGTTCATTTTCATAATATCTCTGGGCATATGTCATCTTCCTTTTGTCCTATTGAGCTAGGTGAGGCGAGTCAATCCTGATCTGCGGAATATTTTGTGATTGTTTCTGCTAATTAATTTTCTAATTTAGAATTTATTCCCTTGTGCCTTGGATGGAAGCTTCCTTCTTCTTCGTCCTCTTTAACTTCTTCTGCAACCTGCCCATGTAGCTAGTTTGTACCCGAAGGCTATAATGTTGAATCTTTGGACAAAGATATAGTTCGTAGCTTGGTTGATCTCGAATCTGTTAGTATGTATATTTTGTTCACTCCATCTTCCTCCCCGTGTTTATGAGTGGGCAGTATGTTCGGGTATTCAGATAAAGTATATGTTACTTGGTATCTATAATCTTAAAGTTGGATTGACGAAGATTTTAAAGGATGCTCAAGATTCTGTCTGCGAGCTGAAAGATTTTTGTGGTGAACAGAACAATATTATTTTGCGCTAACAGCTGAGCATGGTCAAAATGCTTCGTCAGCAGGAGAACGCTAAGAATTTTGTTTCAGAAAGGCTAGCGAATCTCATCAAAAGATTATGATAATTGATAGACAGTGTTGTCGCATTGAAAATCTACTAGAGCTATTGAACAAAAAGAAGAATGAGTGTGATCATTTATCTTCTCCTACAGCCGGGTTGAAAAGTAAATTTGACGAATAGTTTGCTATAAACACTTAGTTTCATAGTGAGAATGAAGAGCTTTGTGCTGAGTGTACTCGTCTCGACTCATGTGTGCATCAGCTTGAACAGGCTTGCATTGAATTTAAGGACCAACTTCGAGCCCTTCCGTCCCCATCTCACTAGTCTACTAGTTGTGGGGACCTGATAGTGAGTATGGGCTGGCAGAGAATTAACTCTTCAGAATCTATTAGGTCTCACATTCGCCTACTCGAAGAGGAGGTGACAAATTTGAAGGCTGCGAATAAGGATTATCAAGGTACTGTTGACGTTTTAAGTGTGCAGCTTGATCGTGAGGAATTCGGCCCTATAACTGACTTTAGGGCGTACTATGCTAGGCATCTTGATCATATGGAACTAAAGGGTTTTACTCAGACTTCCGACTACTTATACATGAAATGACGCTATGACAAGATGGTAGAAGATGAACAGGAGGCTGATCGATGTCGCCGTGAAGCTGATCCACCTTATCACCATGTTAGTTCTTCATTCTCTGGATCATCTCACTCATCTAGGCATCGATAGTTTGTTTTTCAAAAGGTTCAAAGCAGTACTTCCTATTATTATTATTTTGTAATTTTTTTCTGCTGATATATATGAACACCACGTGTTATGTTTTTTACATTTTCTTATGTTCGCTTACTTATGCATTCGCCACTGTCGTGTTTTACTTTTCGAAGCTGTATAATTTATATTGTTGGTATTGCTGGCATGCTTATCTATTTTGCAAGATCTATAGCTTCCAACATTAAGAATTTTTATTTTGCGAGCTTGCAAGATCTATTGATTGCTTATGTCGCGGTTGTGGGCATATCTGCCATTTTGCAAGATCTATAGCTTGCTTAGTTAATTTTGTGAAGTTCTAAGATCTATAGCTTAGAAATTCGGGAATTTGTTTCTTGCAAATTACAAGAGCTATTGCTTGCTTTGTTCACTATTTTGTAGGCATATCTGCCTTTGTACAAGATCTATAGCTTGCGAAAATAGGAGTGCGACATTGTAAGATGTAAAGCTTGCCACATAGAGAAGTTGTAAGTTATTTTTTTTACTTTTGGAAAATCTCATTATGTGCAATTTGCTGTAGTTTGGTATTATTCAGAGAATGTAAATGAAGATAACGAAAATATATTGCTCCAAAGATGCACTTTATATATATAATATGTAAAAAATGCGATAATATCGCTTCAAAATGAAAACAAGGATGCGAACAACACCCATGATCATCTCATGGTCTCTATACATTTAGGTTTTTCCTACCCTCCTTCTTGGATGTTAAACATAGAATATTCTAAGATTGATCACTTGCCAAGTGCTAGGGACGCTACTTCTATCCACTATCTCTAGCTCGTAACAGTTGGAACGGTGTGCTTTTGCTATCTTGTAGGGACCTTCCCATTTTGGGCTTAGTTTTCCTTTTTCTTCCGCTAGGCTCGCTTCATTCTTTCACAGTACGAAGTTGCCAATTTGGAATTGCATCTTCTTGACCTTGTGATTGTATACTGTAGCCATATTCTCTTTATACTTCGCCTCTGTGATCATTGCTTGCTGCCTCTTTTCTTCATGTTCATCCAAGTCTAGTCTCATCATTTCAGGATTATCGTCCTCTTTATACACCTGTACTCGAAGGCTCAAATCTATGATTTCCACCATTATTACTGCCTCGTGGCCATAGACTAAACTATATCGAGTTTCTCCAGTTGGTTACCGAACAATCGTTCTATGTGACCACAAGGTATTGGGTACCTCGTCCACTCACCAGTTCGCTTCCCTTTCAATTTTTTTTATCCCTTGAACTATAGTCATGTTGGTGACTTCCACTTGTCCATTGGCTTGGGGGTGAGCTACAAAGGTGAATTTCTGTGTAATCCCTAACTTTTTGCATCATTCGGTAAACACACTAGTGAATTGCGTTTCATTATCCTTGACGATAGTTTTTGGCACTTCAAAGTGGCAAACTATGTTCTGCCAAACAAACCTATTATGTTATCTCTGCTATAACTCTTCCTAGCGGCTTCATTTCCACCCATTTGGTGAAGCAGTCAATTGCCATAATCAGGAATCTCGCACTGCCAACACCTTTTGGGAAATGTCCAACTTAATCAATACCCCATTTATCGAACGGCCATGCTCCGTAAACTTCTATTAAGCTAGCTTGTGGTTTTTGAAATATTAGGGCATTAATTTGGCAGCTTCTACAGGTTAAGTATGAAGTTATATGTATCACTGAACATAGTTAACCAATAGTATCCTGCCTGAATTATCTCATTCGCAATTGTTCGGGACCCCTGATGTGTTCATCATAGACCTTCGTGTACTTATTTCACAGTATCTTCTTCTTGCAATGGACCTACGCACTTTATCCTTGGCGATAGGAAACCTTTCTTGTACAGGACTGCTCCTTCATAAATGTAATTGTAGGATTGTAGTTCCAACTTTCTGTCTTGCACCTTATATGTTGGCAACTTCCCCTTTCCAAGTAATCTATCAATGGTGTCATCCAGTTTGCTTCTTCTATTTGAACAGTTGAAACGGTTGTTATCTCTGTACTTCAGACTGGAATGACTTCCACTTTTACATCCTTATGTCTGACCAATGAATCAAACCCAGTTGTTGCTAGCTTACTCAAGGCATCCGCCTTTGTATTTTCACTTCTTGGCACATGCTGGATATCAAAGTGTTCGAGTTGAGCGATAAGTTGACAAGCTCTCCTTAAATACTTTTCTAGTTTTTCTTCTCGTACTTCGTAGTATCCTCTAACCCGCTGTACTACTATCTGTGAATCGTTAAAACTCCAAACACTTTTGAGCTTCATCCATATTGTAAGGTCTAAGCAACATATTAATGCCCATATTCCACTTCTTGTTGAGTATACTAAGTCTAAGATTAATCTTTCAACCAACATGTACGCTCTCTCTGCACTTTGCAGTATTTTACCGATGTAGTATACTGGTATCTGTTTTTTACCTTCTTGCTGTACTAAAACCGAACTGACTACGTTCTTTGAGACTGCCAAGTATAGATATAAGTTTTCTCCTAGGATTGGTGAATTCAATGTGGGCAGCGCTTGGAGCTGTTCCTTCAAAGAATTGTAATTTTTTACTCTCTTCGTTCCAGCTAAACTTCTTTATTTTCCTCAGGACTTCAAAGAGTGGGAAATTTTTCTCGGTTGCTCTTGAAATGAATCTACTGGGTGCTGCCAAGGATCCCATTAATATTTGTACTTCCTTGACTGTTCGTAGTCGAGGAAGATCAACTATAACTTGTATTTTTTCTCGGGATTGGCCTCGATTTCCCTAGAAGATACCCTATATCCTAAGAATTTCCCTACACCTACTCCAATTATGCACTTCTTAGGATTAAGTTTCATGCCGACCTTTCTCAGTGTGTCTAATGTCTCATTCAAGTCCTCTGTGAATATGCATATCTTTTTACTCTTAACAACCATATCATCAGCATATGCTTCCACGTTTTTCCCTATTTGATTGCAAAATGCGTTGTCAATCACTCTCTAATATGTTGCCCCTGAATTTTTCAGTCCAAATGGCATTTTTCACATAACAAAATATTCTGGAGCCTGTTATGAACGCCTTTTTCTCTGCATCTTTAGGATTCATCAGTATTTGGCGGTATCTTTTATATGCATCCAAAAGGGTTAGGACTTCGTACCCTGCTATTCCTTCGACTAGCTGATCGATCTTAGGCAAAGGATAACAATTCTTTGGGCATGCCTTGTTTAAATCGGTGAAGGCTATGCATGTTCTCCATCTTGCATCCATTTTTTTCACCATCATTGAGTTCGCTAACCACTTCAGATATGTTACTACTTCCCTCAGTGTACCATCTTGGAGCAAAGCTTGCTTCTGTTTGACTGGTTTAACTGAATCACTAATGTTTAAGGAATGGCTAGTGATTTGTGGGTTAACTCCCCTCATATTATGTACACTCCATGCAAATGTGTCCTTATAACTTTGCAAGGCTCTTATTACCTTTTGTTTCACCAAACTGGGTAGATGTTTCCCAATTTTGATGCACTTGGAAGTGTCTTTGTCATCCAGAGTGACAACTTCAGTCTCTTCTCCCAAATCTACTACTGACTCACGTTGCTAGAATAAGCTTCTGTCTGAGAGAACGTTGATTATCTTAGTTTTCTCCTGGATTTTCCCTGCTTTCATTGCAATGACCATACATTGCCTCACCGTTTGCTGGTTTCTTCTTATCATTGCGATTCTGGATGGAGTCAAAAACTTCATTACTAAGTGGTATGGAGACCATATTGCCTTCGTTGTGTTCATCCAGGGTCTTCCAATGATGAAATTGAATAGACTTGGCGCGTGCATGACCACAAAATCACACATGATGGTGCTGTTTCTATCACTTTCACCAATGGTAACAAACAGTTGTATGTTTCCTAATGGTGTTTCTGCTCGTTCTGTAAATTTTACAAGTAAGGATGTGGACTTTTTTTAGATCCATCCTCTTCAATCCTAGCTTGTCAAATCACTCAACAAATAGGATTTTGACTGCACTTCCCTTATCCACAAACACTCTATGAACTATTGTGTTTCCAATTTTAGCAATTATAACCATTGGGTCATTATGTGGCAAGGCGTTGGGGACTGCATCCTCTTCGCTAACTGTGATTGCTTCGTTTGGATGAAGCCTTTTTCAGTAGGCTCTTGTGGAAGCAAATATCTAGCCTTAGCTTTCCAAGCATTATTGGATAGCGATTCAGTCGACCCATGTATAGACAGGATCACTCTTTCTGGAGCCTAAGTCATTGTATCCTCATCATAATCCACCACAGCTATCATTTTCTGGCTTTTCCCTATATGTTCGCTATGCCCAGGTTTTTTTTCCTCGGAGTTTCCTGCCTTGTTGGCTTCATTGTACCAGTTTCCTCCTTCTTCTTTCTTGTATTGGCCCATATAGCCGTTCCTTAGGTTTTTCTCTATCTTCCTCCTCAGGTTTTCATCCCTATAGACGGTGCCAAATAATGTGGTAATTCACCCGAGCAAAGTAGTTTTTGTTCACCAAAAAGTATTTTATTCTGCAAAACAAATCCTGGAAGTGAGTTCGGGGAAAAGTGCCCGACAATCAAGTCACTCTCTTCCTTAGAAAATTAAAATTTCTCAGTCTAGCTTAATTTACCTTCTTCAGTGTTACTCTTTCTTTATTTATAGATGTCTGTAATTGTGGTTTCGTATTGGTCACATTTGAGATTATGGGTTGCATCACGATTCCTACAATCTTGGTTCGTGGTTAATCTACCGAATGTGGTTCCACTATCTAAAAAGTGGGTTGCATCATGGTTCCTACAATCTCGGTTCGTGGTTAACCCATCAGACGTGGTTCCGCCTTTATCGGTTCATGGCCTAATCTCAAACATGGCTCCACCTTCTTATGTTTGTCGATGATCTGGTAATTGGACTTGACGGCTGAGTATTGGGTTGGGTCTAAAGACCAGTAACCTCTAAATTGTGGACTAGGTATACACCAACAGGAGGTATGTGATCAGGAAAATTTTACAAGGAACTCACAAAGAACAATCCCAAAAGCCAAAGGGAATTGTAAAAAATGATTGAACAGTATGTACGAACTAAAGAAGAAAATAACTGCAAGATAGAGTGGAAGCGAGGCAAAAAGAGCATAATGGATGATCCTCAAAGAAGTTTTGTAAATAAGGGGAAAGGAAATATCCCTTTCAAACGAAAAGTTTTAGGAATGCAGGTCACATCATTCCAAGAAACACCTCTGACAAAGTCGCAAAAAGAAATATGGCAAGCGAACGAAGAGTTATTTTGCGAATCGACACCAATGATAGCAACTCCAGAAAAGATATCCAGAGAATACTATTATGCCTTCCATAAAGACCATGGGTAGGATATTGAATATTGCCGAGACTCGAGAAGGAAAATAGAGGAGAATTTGAGGAATTGCTATCTGAGACTGTACAAGAAAGAAGATGGAGGAAATCGGTACAATGAAGCTAACAAAGCAGGGAGCTCCATGACTAAGAACCAAGCTGTAACGAACACATGGACAAAAATCAGAAAATGATAGTTGTGGTGGATTATGAAGCAGGCATGGCGAGAGAGGCTCTAGAAAGAGTAATCCTATCCATACATGGATCAACTGAGTCTCTATCAAATAATGCCTGGAAAGCCAAGGCTAGGTATTCGCCACCACAAGAGCCTGCTGACAAGAGATTTCATATGGCCGAGACAATCACATTTAGCGAAAAGAATACAATTCCAAACGATTTACCTCACAATGACCTAATGGTAATTATTGCTAAGACTGGAAATGCAACGGTTCATAGTCATAGATAATGGGAACGCAGTCAAAATCTTATTTGTTGATTGCTTTGATAAGTTAGGGTTCAAGCAGACTGACCTAAAGAAGTCCACATCCTCTCTTGTAGGATTTACAAGGAGATCATAAACACATTTGGGTAACATACAGTTGCCTGTTACAATAGGTGAAAAAGATAGAAACTATACTATCATGTACGATTTCAAAGTCATGAATGCACCAAGTCCATTTAATACCATAATCGGTAGGCCTTGGATGAATACTACAAAGGCGATATGGTCTACATACCATTTAGTAATGAAGTTCCCGAATCCAGCGGGAATTGCAACAGTAAGATGAAACAAAAAAATAGCCAGACAATGTATGGTTATTGCGATAAAAGCTGAAAAGAATGTGGAACAAACAAAAATAGTTAGCACTATCTTAGATAGTGACTTTCTCAAGCAATTGGATCCTCCAATAGATCTAGGAGAAGAGACTGGAGTTTTCACTTTGATGACGAAGACACCTCTAAGTGCATCAAAATAGGAAAGCATCTTCCAAACCTGGAGAAAGAAAAAGTTATAAAAATCTTCCGAAATCACAAAGACACATTTGCATGGAGTGTACAAAACATGGGAGAAGTTTACCTATGAATTGCTACCCACTCTCTGAATAGCATTGATTTGGTCAAACCAGCAGAGCAAAATCAATGGAGCTTCGATAGCGACAGACAGAAAACGATCAAAGAGGAAGTGTCAACATTGGTTCAGGGTGGTATTCTAAAGGAGATAATCTATCCGAAATGGTTAGCAAACCCAGTGATGGTAAAGAAGGCAGACGCAGGGTGAAGAATGTATATAGACTTCACTAATCTAAATAAAGCATGCACAAAACACTGTTATTATTTGCCTAAAACTAATCAGCTAGTTGAAGCAATTTCAGGATACAAAGTCCTATATTTTTTGAATGCGTATAAGGGGTATCACCAAATATTGATGAACCCAGAAAATGTAAAAAAAATGGCCTTCACAATAAGCTTTAGAATATTTTTCTTTGTGAAGATGTCGTTTGGCCTAAAAATGCATAAGCAACATATCAGAGAGTATTCGACAATGCAATTCACAATCAAATAGGATGAACTGTGAAAGCATATGCTGATGACATGGTTATCAAAAGCAAAATGATATGCAACTTCGCTCAAGACTTGAAGAAGACTTTGGATACACTAAGCGTGATTGGCATGAACCTTAATCCCAAGAAATGCATAATTAGAGTAGGAGCGGGAAAATTATTACGATACTAGGTATCCTCCAAGGGGATTGAGGCTAACCCAATGAAAATACAAGGGATAGTTGACATCGCTTAGTAGATTTGTTTCAAAGGCAGCTGAGAAACATTTCCCACTCTTTGAAGTCCTCAAAAAGGTCAAAAATTTTAGCTGGAGCAACGAACGTTAGAAAGCATATGAGTGCTTAAAGGAACAGTTTCAAGCATTACCAACACTAAAATCACCAATTCCTGGAGAAACCCTATTTCTGTACCTGGAGGCTTAAAAAATGCAGTAAGCTCAGTTTTAGTGTGCCAAGAAGGCCAAAAACAAGTACCAGTGTACTACATCAGTAGAATATGACAAAGTGCAAAGAGGGCGTACTTTCCCGTTGAAAGGTTAACCCTAGCTTTGGTATATTCAACAAGAAAATTGTGAACCTATTTCCACAATCATGGGATCATCGTATATACTAATTACCCAATCAAGAATATCCTAGGCAAACCTGAATCATTTGGTATAATGACTTGAATTGGGGCAATATGAGATCAAGATCTCACCACGAACTACAATGAAGGTACAAGCCTTAGCAGACTTCATTGCAGAGATGACAAGTGCAGATGCACGAGAGGTGAATACGCAAGAAAATCTTGGAATCGACAAAGAAAAATCCAAGTGGGTAGACATCACATGAAAATTGTTTGTTAATGGAGCATCTAGCAAAGAAGGTTGCAACACAGGACTGCTAATAGTCAATCTAGAAGAAAGGGAGTACATATATTCACTTAGTTTCAATTTCCCACTCACCAACAATGAAGCTGAATGTGAGGAATTAATATGAAGGTCAAAATTGTCCAGGGCTTTAGTTATTTACATATAGCTGTTCAACAAGTACGTGGAGACTATGAAGAGTGAGAAGAGTAGTTGATAAAGTATTTAAGAAGAGTTCATCACCTCTTTTCTCAACTCGAATACATCGATATGTGACATTTACCAAGAAGTGAAAACACAAAAGCAGACGCTTTGAACAAGCTGGCAACTAGGAGTGTTCATGACCGGTCCGGATCGGTAAAATGGACTGAAACGAATCGGAATACAAAGACTGGAACAAGACATATAAAATTTTGGTCGGATCCGGTCCAAGAGTTTTTAGGATTCCAGGTTCCGGTCCAGTCCAATACCGGATTTTTCTGGTCTGGTCCGGATGGACCGGTAACTTACTATTATGTATATTTTTTAATGTATTTATAATAAATTTATTTATTAGTTTAGATTTACTTCCGATGGGCTTGTATTCTTCCATATTTTGAGGGAATTTTTCTAATAATTTCTAGTTTACTATCTTTTAAAAGAAAATTTGTAATTAAAATTTTTCCAACGCCATTTTTAAAATAAAATATTAAAGTTTACTAAAATCCGGTCTGTACCGGTTCAAAACCAAAATTATTCCGGTCCTTTCTCTGTCCTAAACAATCACTAACAGGTTCGGTGGTTGGGCCAATTTTTAAAATTCTGATTTCGGTCCTAACCAGTCCAGTCTAGTCCGGTCCGGTTTTGGATTGACAAACAACCCTACTGGAAACAGCTAGATTTGATTCATTGATCGGACACAAGAATGTGTAAATGGAGTACATTCCAGTTAGAAGTATAGTAATAACAATTGTGTCGATGATCCAGACAGAAGAAGTAAACTGGATGACGTCGTTAATAAATTACTTTCAAATGGGAAAGTTGCAAACAGACAAGATACAAGCTAGAAAATTGGAATTACAATCTCACAACTACGTTTATGAAGAGGGGATCTTATACAAAATAGGTTTCTTATCTCTTGGATAAAGTGTGTATGACCATTGCGAGCAGGCAAAATCTTGAAAGAGTTACATGAAGGATAATGTGGAACGCATCAAGGGTCTAGAACACTTGCAAAGAAGATAATTTGGGCAGGAAACTATTGGCCAACTATGTTCAACGATGCGCACAACTTTGTACTCAAGTGCAGAAGTTGCCAAATTAATGCCTCGATATCGCATAAACCACATGATTTTTTGACGGGAATATACGGAGCTTGGTCATTCGATAGATGCGGAATTGACCTGGTCAGACCTATTCCAAAGGGTGCTGGTAATGCAAGATGTCTAATTGTAGCAATTGACTGCTTCGTAAAATGGGTGGAAGCAAAACCATTGGGAAGGAAAGAGAACTGGTTCGGTGGACGAAATACCCAATACCCTATGGTCGTACAGAACAACTGCACAACAACCAACGAGAGAAACACCATACAGTCTAGTCTATGGTCATGAGGCAGTAATACCAGTGGAAATAGGGAACTCAAGCCTTCGAATAGAACAATACAAGGATGAAGACAAACTCAAAGAGAAAAGATAGCAGGCAACTGTCACAGAGGCAAAGTACAAAGAAAAGATAGACAAAGCATACAATCAGAAAGTCAAATAAATGCAATTTCAAATTGGTGATCTCGTGCTATGGGAAAATGAAGTAAGCCTAGCTAAAGAAAAAGGAAAACTAAGCCCAAACTGGGAAGGCCCGTACAAGATAATGAAAGCGCACCAATCAAATTGCTATAATTTACAAAATTATATGGCAGCAGTGACCCCAACACTTGGCATGTGATCAACCTAAGAAAGTTTTATGTTTAGATTCAAGTTAGAGTGTAGGAAAAATATAATTAGATAGGAACCATGAGATGTGATGAGACATCAAAAACATGTATTTTCCAAGGCATTTAACACCTCTTTTGTTATGTTTTTGTTGGAAGATTGCTAGATTTAGTTTAGTTTACATCATAAGGGGTTTAGTAACCAACTTTGAATCTAATGGAATTGTATCCTTATGAGTGATGTGCTCATCTCTTTTTAGAACATTTGAAACTCATATTTTTAATAGACTAAACTTTTATGTAAGAATAATGGATGCTTTGTTGGCAAGAAAGTTAGGATGATGATTTAGGAGTTATATCCTAAGTCTCCAGTTTAAGGTGTTTTTGGAATATCTTTTATGATCATGTTCATGATGTAAGATTCAAGAATGAATATTCATAAGGAGAATAAGGGTTTATAAGTGAAGGCCAATACAATTTGGTAGAAGAAAATTCCATATTTGAAGAAGGAAGGCCGGCCGGCCGGATGAAGAAGACTGGTCGCGTGGCCCAGTGGCTTTCCCGAGCGGTCGGGTGCCCCAAACCAATGAAAGGAAAGAGCTTCAGAACCAAAAATGATCGGGCACCTCCTGATACCGTGCGACTGAGCGTAGGGGCCTCATGCGCAGCTAAACGGGCGTTTGATCCCCAACGCTCCCTGTTCCCCTTTTGATTTTTTTTACCACAACTTGTACTATAAATATCCCTTATCTTATCTTCATTCTAAACTTTCTCATGGCCGAAAATTCTCTCCCAAAACCCTAACAAAATTATTATTTCTTCATCTTTTTCTCATGTTTACCATGGATTCTTGTAGATTTGTTATGGTTTAGCTAATCTAGGCTAAATATAGTCTTGGGAACAATTGGTAAGCATTTCTAATATGAATATGTGAAATTTGATTTCTCCTATTTTGTGCTTTGATTATCAAGTATATATTTTTTACTTTCTTGTGTAGTTAATGCATGATTTAGACTAGGATGATCAACTAGTTGATGACTGTGGGTTAATTATTTGCTATGGTTTTGGTCAAACCCATGATACTTTGACTTTTTGTTTATGTGATTATCTTTAGTTAATGTTAGGTTATAATTAGGAGTGACAATTAATTATGATTATTGATTAATGAAATTGCCTAGATTTGGGATGAATTTGAATGGGTTTGACTAATTATTAATGTGACTCACTGATAACGATTAGCATGAAGGCCGATCCTCGTAGTCGTTATTAGCAGATATATTTGTGCTATCCCGATATTTCTCTCTCGTAGGATATTGTGTTAGTTTTATTGGTTCTCTATGTGTATTTCTATTCTCGAGGAATTCTATGACGCCGATCATCTAGGGTGACCTGAGGGTAAGGGTTATTGTGTGGCGCCAATCGCCTAGTCTAACTATAACCGATGAGAGGCGAGAAATATCTTCACCCAAAAGGTGTTGATAAGTTCTCCACAATATGTTATTAATGCATAAAAATAGGATGCTTAGTCGATGGTCAAAGGATAACTAGAAATGTAAACCAATTGCGCCCAAGACTCGTTATAATCTTTATTCCATATTTTGTACTAGTGTGATCGTATTTGCATTATTTTCTATAATTTTTTTTAATTTAGTAGTTTAAATTAAGCATAATGTTTTCCAAAACCAAAACCCCCACTTTGTTACCACACACGTAGAGTGACTTCTTGTGATTTTTAACTACGATTAACACTCGATAGAACCCCTATTTCCTCGTGGACGACCCCGACTTGCGACTGTCTACTTTTAGTTAGATGCGATTAGGGAATATAAATACTATCTTTGAGAGGCAAGATGATGGCCTCATAGCACACCAAGTATGATGTATTTGAACTCCAGTTTTATAGAATGGTTGTCTTTTGGATTTTGGTTAAGTTTATGGGTTCAAGTAAAGTTTCAAAAGTTCATAATTAAAAAGTAATGTAATTGCGGATCATGAAGTATAACTGTTTTCTAAAAAAATCGTTGAAAAATGTATTTTTAGCACCAAGTTACGTATATTTAAACTGGCAATTTTATCGAACGGTTGAATTTTTGAGTTTAGTTGAGTTTTTGGGTTCTGATAGAGATTCTAAAATTCATGGTTAAAAAGTAATTAATTGTAGAGCTTGAAATATAACATCTTTCTAAAAAGGAATCATTTGAAAATATGATCTGCACTCCAAGTTACGTCTATTTGAACTGTCATTTTTATCGAGTGATTAAATTTTCAGGCTCAGTTCAGTTTTTGGGTTTCGATAGAGTTTCTAAATTTCAAAGGTAAAAAATAAATAATTGAAGAGCATGAAATATAACTTCTTTTAAAAATGGAATCATTCGAAAATATGTTCAACACACCAACTTAAATCTATTTAAAGTGTCAATTTTTTGAATGGTTGACTTTTTTTAGACCAATTGAGTTTTTGGGTTCGATTAATAATGTTTCTAAAATTAATAGGTAAAACGTACGTAATTGTAGAACATTAAATATAACTTCTTTCAAAGAAGGAATCGTTCGAAAATAAATTTTGAACACCAAGTTACGACTATTTGACCTCTAGGTTTATAGAACGGTTGCCTTTTTGGAGTTTGGTTGAGTTTATGGGTTACAACAAAGTTTCTAAAGTTCATATTTAAAAACTACGTAATTACGGAGCATGAATTATAACTACTTTCCAAAATAATAATCATTGAAAAATATTTTCTGCGCACCAAGTTACGTATATTTGAACTATCAGTTTTATCGAACGGTTGAATTTTCGAGTTCGATTCAGGTTTTGGGTTAATGGGTATATAGTAAATAGTAATTAATGGGTAAATAGTAATTAATTGTAGAGGTTGAAATATAACAATTTTTAAAAAAGGAATTATTTGAAAATATGATCTGCACTCCAAGTCACCTCTATTTGAAATGTTATTTTTATAGAACGATTAACTTTTCGGGGCCAGTTTAGTTTTTGGGTTCCGATAAAGTTTCTAAATTGAAGAGAATGAAATATAACTTCTTTCAAAATAGGGATCATTCAAAATATGTTCAGCACACGAAGTTACGTCTAATTGAACTGTCCTTTTTTTGAATGGTTGACTTTTTGGGACCGGTTGATTTTTGGGTTCCATTAATAAAGTTTCTAAAATTAATAAGTAAAACATAAGTAATTGTAGACCATGAAATATAACTTCTTTCTAAGAAGGAATCGTTTGAAAATATGATTTGCACACCGAGTTATGTCTATTTGAACTCCAATTTTATAAAACGGTTGTTTTTTTGGAGTTCAATTGAGTTTATGGGTTCAAGTAAAGTTTCTAGAGTTCTTATTTTAAAAGTATATAATTGTGGACCATGAAATATAACTGCTCTCTAAAAAGGAATCATTGAAAAATATGTTCCGCACACCAAGTAAAGTTTATATTGTCAGTTTTATCGAACGGTTGACATTTTGGAGTTTGGTTTAGTGTTTCGGTTCCGTTAAAGTTTCCAAATTTCATAGGTAAATTATACGTAATTGTAGAGCACGAAAAATAACTTCTTTTTGAAAGGAATTGTTAAAAAATAAACTCTGCACACCAAGTTATTTCTCTTTGAATTATAAGTTTTATCAAATGGTTGACTTTTCGGGTTCGGTTAAGTTTTTGGGTTCCGGTAAAATTTCTAAAATTCAAAGGTAAAATGTACGTAATTGTAGAACATGATGTGTAACTACTTTCTAAAAAGGAATTGCTCAAAAATATGTTCTGCACACAATGTTATGTCTATTTGATCTGTCAATTTCATTGAACAACTATGTTTTGGGAGTTCGGTTGAGTTTTTTTTGGTTCCGATCAAGTTTCATAAATTCATAGGTAAAAAGTATGTAATTGTAGAGCATTAAATATAACTTCTTTGAAAAAAATAAATTGTTCGAAAATATCTTCTGCACACGAAGTTACGTATATTTTAACTCATTCATAAATTTTTTTGCAAGATGTCTTAGAAAACTCTTACAAGAAGGAACATTGGACACATTCAGGATTCATGCAAGAAAAAAAAAATAATGCACCTTACCTTTTCCGATAATACGATTATCTTTTTCTAAAAGAACAAAAAAATTCATCAAAAACCTTAACACATTCCTCACTCTTTTTCAAATAATCAATTTCTCAAAAAACTCATTTCTTCATGGTCAAATAATCAATTTCTCAAAAAACTCATTTCTTCATGGTCAATATATGAGCCTCATGAAGATAAGGGAAATCAAGCAATTAACTGGCATGGTACAAGGATCCTACCCTTTACATATCATGGTGTCAATTTTGTATAAGAGGAGGGGAAAAATTCACATTTTAACCACCTACTACAAAATATAAATTCAAGATTGGCAAACCTTCCAGATTGGCAAAAAATAAAAATCTCACAATCAGGTTGACTCATTCTCATACCACGTATTGGTTTTCATTCTCCAACCCACTTGGCAAGCTATAACTCCTACAAAAAAAAATTATTATCTCTTACATAGTGGTATATGTGTAAATTTTTACTGGTGGATAGATGTTGAAGGTAAAAAAAAAGATTTTTTTTAGAAAATGTAAAAACATCTGCTTCCTACTAACTGAAAATGGTATAGGTATTAGAGACATGGGAAAAATTGATGCTTTCTAAGCTATACTTTGGTGGAAGTTACAAATTGGAGGGTCTATGTGCTTAAATTATATGTGGTCTCTTCCTCTGTCCTATAGAAACTCATATGCATGGGAAAAATATTGGAGGGTTGATGATATTTTTACTCAGAATTTATGCTTTGGATTATGTCAGGGAACATACATCTCTTAGACTGCAAACTGGATAGGAAAAGGCATCCTCCTATACCTCTGTAACCTGGATTAACTTCCTTTCCATTATCTCATTATTGCATAGTTCAATGGCAATAAAATCACATAATTGTAAACCCTAGAACTATGTTTTCTCACTAACATTTTGCAGGTACTAAGGGCAAAACTCAGTCTAATAGGGGGCACATATGAAATGATTTGGATCCCAAATAAAATAGGTAAATTATCAATAAAAAATGCATATGAAATATTGAGGTATAAAAGATCTTCACATGTAATGGTGGCAAAGGTTTTTCATTCAACCATCTCAAAATAAAACCCCCCAATTATAGAGAATGATCAATAAACCGTTAAAATTTTATTTCAAAAAAAACTATTGCCAATTGATGACTTAAAATTCAAGGAAATAATTTAGCCTCTTTATGCCCTCATTGTGAGTGAGAGGACTCAAAAACTCACTGTTTGAACACTTATGCTTTCTAAGCTAAAAGTTAGAACTAGTTCCGCTCTCTATTTCTTTTGCCGCAGAGAATGTTCCCATCTATTTGGAATAGAATATGGGAGGTCATCGCCGTAACTCTCAAAGATACTATTTTAAAACCCTTTTTGCTTACTAACTACAATTATGTAGATAGTGGCAAGTCCTGGTCATCCACATAGACAAGGGATATTCTTAAGTGTTTGCTCATATAATGGTAAATACTACGCTAGGTATAGATATATGCATATATATATAAGCATATAAAAAGGGGAGTTTTTGGATTGGTTTTCTAAGTTAGCAATTTAAAGACAAGTTAAACTATGAAACCATACAAATCTACTAATTAAGCAATAAACACTAAAACGATGTTAAACACGAATTACGGGATCTTGGGGACAATTGACTTATGCTTCCAAGCCTTCTTTCTATCAATGAACATATAACCTATTCAACACCTTTACTACTTCTTGTGAAGATAAATCTTCCATTCTTCTTTCATAGTAGCTTAGAAGAGTGAATTCAACATTTCTAGCTAAACTTCACTAATGACCACTTTAGTCGTTCAACGCCTAAAGGTTTCCCATTAATGGCATTAAGTTCAAAGAATCAACAAGTTTGGTAACACTTATAAACACTACACCTTGTGTAAGCATTGAACCAATTCATGCATTTACACAAGATTAGTCAAGAACATGCAATGCTCATTAACTTCTCTCATTTACTACACAAATAAACATGACAAAGAATTTGACATTATCACATTTACCTAGCACTCATCAAATCACCAAAAATCACGCTTTTGGATTTCATATCAAAGAAGGGAGAATTAGCTACCTTGTCCAAACCCTAACACATAATCATACAAGCAATTCATATACACAAACTTCCAATATCATTAGTTGATTCAACAACCCAATTCATGTACAATAAATACACAATTGCAAAGCATTAAATAGCTTCCATATAGATCTCAAGACATGGGCTTGGAAGCCTTAATAAATTACTCCCAAGGTTAAGTTTAGCTAACACAAATCACACTAACATTCATGGACAAATTCATACATAAACAAAGATAGAAAAGAAGAAGAGAAATGAAGAGCTAGGGTTTTTGGAAGAGGATTTTCGGCCAAGAGAAAGTTTTGAATGAAGATAAGATAAGGGGTATTTATAGTACAAGATTTGGTGATAAGACTATTAAAAAAGGGAGCCGGTCGCGCGGGGCGCTCTCAAGCTGCAGTGCGCAGGCAGTGGGACTCCCCCAGGCTGCAGCGCGCGCGGGGACGCGCGTAGGCTGCAATGCGCAGGCACTCGAGATCAGGCACTGGGCGCCCAGTTTCTATTTTGGGGACGGTTTTCCCAGTGTTTGGGGGTGTGCGGTTGATCGTCTGGGCCGCGCACCCGATCTTCTTCACTCGTCCAGTCGGCCAACCGGTCTTCGCGTCGGTCGACCAACCATTCTTCTTCATATCTAGACTTTTCTTCTATCAAATTGTATTGGTCTTCACTTCTAAACCCTTATTTCCTTGTGAATATTCATTCTTGAATCTTTAATCATGAACATGATCATGAAAGACCTTCCGTATACACCTTAAACTAGAGGCTTAGGATATAACTCCTAAATCATCATCCTAACTTTCTTACCAACAAAGCATCCATTAATCTTACACAAAAGTTTAGTCTATTACAAATATGAGTTTCAAATGTGCTAAAAAGAGATTAGCATATCACTCATAAGGATACAAAAATCCATTAGACTCAAACTTGGTTACAAAATGAAAGATTTAGATACGAAAACCAAAAACGGTAATCTAAACCCCCTATGATGTAAACCTACCTAAATCTAGAAATCTTCCAACAAAAAGATAACAAAAGAGATGTTAAATGCTTATGAAAATACATGCATTTTATGTCTCATCAGAATACTAGGTATCTGAATGGTAGAAATAGATTAGGATTTGAAACTTCATTATAAACAAGATGCCAATCTTTACCTATTGGGAAATTCGGAAATCTAAGAACACTCTCTTATAAGAAGGGAAAAGGCAAACAACTGAACTTGTTTGGAACAATGCTATGCATGCCTTCAACCTAACATTGTTCGTCAAGCCGATTTATATGGAAAAGCCTTTTGACATGAACTATGTATGGATGAGTTTAATCCCACACTACAAACCCAAAAAGGAAAAGAAGAATACAACTTCTAGTGTGGGAACAAAACCTGGAGGGAATAAAATTAATACTGATTCATGCCTTCATTTTGCAGGTTCAATATGTGGTATATGGATGATCAAGAGTAATTGGAACTTTCCTGTGTGTAGTTAAATCTAAGCAACCAGTTGTAAATCCCCTCCACTTAGAAATCATGGAAATTTACAATGCGGTAAGACTTGCAGAGCAGGGAGAGAAAATGATGATTGAGTCTGATTACTTGGAGGCTGTTTAGATCATTCAAGGAAGTAGGCAGGATAACTCAAGAATGCACTCTATAGTTCGGAACAAGGACCTGATTCACTTCAAATCCATAACACTCAAACAAACATTCAGGGAAGACAATAGAGCTACTGACTGGCTCTGCAAAAAGGTTATTGCCCAGAGACCAGTTAATACTACAAAGTACAGGTTTTGGGCAAGGATGCTTAAAGGAATACCTATAATGGATTCAAATGGTATCCCCTCTTTGAGGAAGGTGCCAGTATAGCATAGAACAGAAAGTAATTGGTTATTTTGAAAAGAGGAACATTCAGGAAAGGTGAAAGGTTATGGATAGCCAATTTATGTTTTTTACTTTTAAAATTGTATTTTTTTAAAATCAAATACAGTATTTTATAAGTTAAAACATGTAATAATGTGTATTTGAATGTGAAAATACCAAAACTATAATATAAAAACTACAATGTTTAACTTTTTATTTATTAAAATTTATTGTTTAATTAAACAAATGCAGTTTATAAATGAAAAAAATATAGTGGACAATCCATAATTTATAGACATACCACCTGCCAAGAGACCTCTATTTTTGGAAAAATTTTCTAGTTGAGCAATACTTTGTAATACGCAAAAAATAGTAGGTGAATGAAGTAGCATGTCTGACTGAAAATAACTCACATAGGGTGAAATTTATTTACCAGAATCGCATACAACATTATTCACTAATACCTTTCCATCCTCGTAGAACATTACTTCTTTCTTTACCATTTTTGAGCTGGAGATCTAGATAGAAACTCCATCCACAATTAGTTAGATTTTGGGTTTAGAAAAATAAATATAGATTACTATATGAAACTAAAATTTAGGATAGTAGAGATTACTTTGTTTTTCTCTCGGTTGGTATGAAATAGGAGGTTAGAAGTATATTTAATGGCCATGGGCCCATAACTCTTAAAAACTAGCTTTACTTACAAACTTAAAAAAATTAAGTGAAATAGGTTCCTGGAAAAAAAAAACAGAATAGCACATAAACTAGCTTGTGTCTAAAAACAGTATAATTGGACTATTCTTCATGGAGTACAGTTCTAAATTTTACGACTCATTTCTCTCTCTCTCTAAAAACTCTCGCTTTACAAATAAACCCAAACCCTAGAAAATGGAAGTGGGGTTCCCCCCTCCCCCCTTTATTTCCTCTTACGTTTTTCTCTTCCTAGTTTGTAGGTAGATGTGGAGGGCCATGAACCACACTTATTGCCACTACCTTCTAAAGTTTCCGGTGACCACCTTCAACCTCTGTGTAGAAACAGATAAACCAACCATGAAGATCAAAGGCAAAAGATGGTCGATGACCAGCCAACCGGTAGAGAAGAACGACAATGTCAAGTGGAGAGCTCGACATCAGTGACAGAAACAAGATCCATCAGAGAGGCTGGTCCGGTAAGGGAAACGGAGCTCGTACCACATCGACGATGGAGATGGAAACCAGATCTGGTCATCTGCTCGATAAATGGTGTTTCGACGTGTCTAGCGAGGTTCTGACGTATCAAATGGAGTTGCGCCGAGTCAAACAGAAGTTCTCAAGGTCAACAACAGTGATGACATACTGTACAAAACTCCGGCAATACCAACGACATCTCCGGTAAATGCAACATCACCGGTGAAGTCAATGGCAGTTTAGGCTTGGTCGACGGTGTTGCCGGAACGGTAAACCCTATTTTTGATGAGGTCAAAAACTCTTTCTGACAGGGTCAGTGGCAACCAATAATCAACGGTATTTTCGGCCCGGTCAACGATAAATAGGTGGTCATCGGTAGAACAAGCGGGCGATTGGCTTTCTCCCACCTCGACCCTACAACAAATTCAGGCCTACAACACATCCATTGTATTTTCTTTTACAGACCATCCCTATAACCCTTCCCTACTTCACGTGATTTTTCATTCAAAAAATATTCGTCCTGATCGGCTATAGTCATAGCATCGTCTAGGTGGTTGCGATATAGTGATGACGACATCTTGTGGATGTGAGTTTTAGTGGGTTGTGTGCAATGGTAAAAATTGGTCATCTCGTGACCTCATCATGCTCTGGCCCACTAAAAAAAGGAAAATGAATCTTCTGTAGTAGTATGGAGTAACCAACGAAATTTCTGTCTCACAACGGAGTTTTCACTGGCTTGTAGTTCCACATCTTCAGCTGGTGGAGGGCAATGGTCCTTAGGCGATACATACTTTTGGGTTATAGAAGAAGAGGAAATCTCCTATGAGTCATCTTACCATAACAAATGATGAAATGAGGTGCTAAAGTGAAATTATTAGAAACAAGGCTAAAAAATGGGATCAAATTGCAATTATTAGAAAATGGGTTCGGATTACAACTACCTACCATTTTTTGAGAAGAAAATCCCTAAAATCAAGGGATCGAATTCAATCCTTCTACTTCAATCAGATTGAAATCACCAAATCAAATCTCAAAAACAACATATTTAAGATCGCAAATCGCCGATTGAATATGTGCAAATCATTGGATCCAAGCTGAGATTTTGTGGATCGGTTTTTTTTTTTGTAAATCTGGACTAAGCTTTGAATTTTTGCATCACACTCTAAATTCAACAAAGTGGTGATGAAATGAACGCAGGTTTGAAAATTTCTACGATCTGCGATGGTGAAATCAACGAGGTTATATCAAATTTACAGTTTCAAATCTCAATTTTCATCAACATTAGCCAAAATGTTGAAAAATCTCATAAACGAATTTCATGAAAGTGTTGTTGTTAAAAGTGATGGAATACGAAGCAATGCAAGGCAATGAAATCGTTTTGCATAGAGGATATAGCAACGAAGATGTTGAAATTGAAAATTTTAGGAAATATTCCTCAAGGTTTGGATTTTGAGTACTGCAATGATGTTACTAAATTTGACACTACTAAAATATGTTTAAATGCACGATGAAACTGCACGAACACATGAAGTATGTGTTCATAACTTGTTAGATGATTGTTCAATGTTTTGAATTTTATTAGATGTATCTTGTTAAGAATAGTTTTGTATTTTAAGTTTGCTGGAATGTATGAAGTAATATGTTCATATGAAGTAATATGTAACTGCATGAACACATGAAGTAACGTCTTCATATTTTGCTTGACAATTCGCCTAGGTCTGAAATTTGATTAAATACATTTTGTTAAGAAAATTTTGATGTTTTCAAATTTTACGGAACATATGTAGTATTATGTTAAACACACGATGTAAATGCATGAATACATTGTGATCATACTTTGCTAGATGATTCGTCAAGATCTAGAATTTAATTAGGTGTAATTTGTAAAGAAATTTATGATATTTTATTTGCTGGAACAATATGTTAAATACACAATTTAACTGCATGATCACATGAAGTAATGTGTTCATATTTTGTTAGATGATTCATCTAGGTCTGGAATTTGATTAGATGAATCTTGTTAAGGGGATTTTGATATTTTAAAATTTGCTGAAACATATGAAGTGATATATTAAATACACGTTGTAAACACATGAACACATGAAGTAATTTGTTCACATTTTCTACTAGATCATTCATCAAGGTCTGATATTTCATAAGATGGATGTTTTTATGAAGAATTTAATATTTTAGATTTGTCTAAAATTCTGAATAAGATGATATATGCACTATTAAAATGCCTAAACACATGGAGTGATTTTTTAAAATATCTAGATGAATCATGAATGTCTATATTTCATTAGATGAATTTTATTATGAAACCTCTGAAATAAGATGTTATGTAGTACCCGATGAACCTTTTTAAATGATGAACTAATGCATTTTGTATATTTCTAAATCAATCATCAAAGTCATTTAAGTACATGAATGTTGTTATGAAGAGTTTGATATCTTAAAGTTCGCTAAAATATCTGAAGTAACTTGATATATACACGATGCAAACGGTTAAACACATGAATTAATGTGTGTGTGTGTGTATTCATCAATGTCTAGATTACTAGTTAGAATAATGGAACTAAACCCTCAAATGTACTAAAAAAATAACACAAACGTCTGATGTAATGAGTTTGTATATGTTACTAGTATTTTATAACTGTACATATATGCAGGAATCGATTTTGACCCCACATTGAGCAACTTATCGAAAGTAGATGTCACAGACTGCTTTACAGGTTTGAGAGCAAAAAACTATTGGAATTGCATTATCTGTACCCAAAACAGTCAAATGCATTGGGATTTGGGGTGTGATTGTCAACACAAAAAGGTAAATAAGACGGAACCATCAAAGGAAAGGAACAAGGAGGAGAATTTAAGCATGGAAGCAAAGAAAGAAACCAAAGACAAAAGACGTCCGTACAAATACACCAAAGCAGCAAGTGATCTAGAGCTATGCCCTTCAACTTTATATTGTAATGGTATAGTATTCAACCCATGTATTAAAATTAGAGCATTATTTTATAGACATTCAGTAAACAATATAGTTAATACTTTAAATTTCTCGTCGATTGTTCCAAAAATATCAACTAAAGTGAAAGCCAACGATAGTTGAAGTTCAAATCAGTAAATATTTTTCTAATCAGTAAACTCTAACCAGCAGTACACTTGAAATAATAATTTTAATATGTAAACTAAACACATCTACACATGAACCAAAGATATTGTAAGAAAATTTAAATATAATGAACAAAACTAAACCAACACAAATGGTATTGCTCTGACAAAATTATTAATTTTGTAATATCAAAACTAAACATTTAAGTAATTGAACTAAAGAGTTAAACCATCAAATTAATCACATCCAGAACTTCTAACACAAAAGTAACAATTCATAATTTAAAACTAATATGAAAATTCAAATCAGTTAACTCCAACCAACAATATACGTATACTGATGTTCTAATCATTGAACTAAAGGAAAAGATACATGAACTAACAATACTGTAAGAAATTTAAATTTGAAAGACTCAAACTAAACCACCTCAAATGACATTGCTTTGACAAAACTATCAGACTAGCAATATCCAAATTAAACCTTTAAATAACCAAAAAAATAGATAAACCATCAAACTAATCAAATCCAAAACTTGTCATACAGAAACTACATGTCATAATTCATCAATAAAACAAATCAACATCCTAATAGATTCTGAATTTTACAAAAGCATCTAAATCATCCCGTATTCAATAACACCTAAACCACATCAATCAATTACATAAAGAAATTTAATCTACTTTTTTTTTACTTTTATTTCTTCTTGCAAGACCTCATTTTTGTTTGAAACACCACTACCGCAGATATTTCTGGAATGACAGCTATATCTTCATCAATCAAAATGTGTGGAAAGATGAGAAATTATGGGGTGGCTTCTTCATCAAATAATTATTGACTGGGAAATGCCAATATTTCATCCCCATCGACTGAACTTTCTTAGTCCGATAAATTCATCTAAGTTCAAAAGAAATTGCACAAACAAAAGAACAAATACAAAGGTAAACATATGAATATACCTAACAATATATTGTGCATATAAAAATGTCAATTCATGGAAAATAAGGATTTAAAGCTGCCAATACCTAATCTCTAAAGCAACATATAAAATCATAAACATGTACAACAAAATAAAGATTCACATTCCAACTGTAATAAAATCACATAAATAACTAGACTAAACATATAAACTAACTAATCTTATATTTACAAGTTTTATTTATTGTAGAAGTAGAAGTTACCATACATTATGGTTTGCTTTCCAATCCTACTGATTCTAATTCCACTCTCCCGGCTCATGTAAGGTAAAGATATCAGACATATGTAACAACTATGTAACTCAACTCAAACATAAACACGAAATCACTAAAAATAAATCACTAAAATAGACTATGTAATTCAACTAAAGCAAAAACAAATTGAGCACAAAATATAACTAAACATAAACAAAACAGAGTATATAGCACTCAAGCACAAAATTTGTAATCTTAAAAAGCAATGAGAATCTAATCAAACCCTAACTAATATCTAGATTAAACAAAAACTTAATTTAAACATACACAAAACCCAGAAATCTAAGAAACAAATTAAACATTCTGAGATTCAACAGTAAGACCTAAACAAACTAGAAAAATAGAACATGAACCATAAAACCCCGAATAAATGGATAAAACGAGAAAAAAATAGAAATTCACGTTCCAAAACATTCTGATCATCCACTGATGGTCTTGTTCAAACATCATTCTCGATGTTTTCAATATTATCAAAAAAAATGCTGCCAACCTCTTTCTAACCTTTACTTTTGGTTATATTTTTGAATGACACCTGCAAAATACCAAAAACTTATGAGATAACGTCGCAAAAACACCGAAGGTGAGACCACACAAACAACGCAACCACCTTAGGCCAGAGAAACACTAGAGCTCTGGAACACCAAAAAAGGTGAAAAAACAAAAAAAAAAGAACTACAAATTGGAGATCTTAGCTCAAAAGCACCGGATTGACGAAATTTAATACGATTCCATGGTGAAATCACCTATTTAAGAAAAAAGAATGTTTAGAATCGACGCTAGGGTTGAGAAAAGTTTTGGGGGTTAAGGAAGAAGCTTATAGAGAGATGAAGAAAATAAATCTAAAATAATTAAAACATAATATATACTATATGATAATTTGAGAATGGTCCAAACAAATAATTTAATATCTAAGAGAACCCCGATCTCACCATAAACTTGTCGGAGATGGTCTCACACAAACCTTTAGGCATTGTTTGTCTAAAGTGATTGTCAATGAGGTTTGCAAATGGTCGTGTAACATTTTTGTGAATTGCTATTAAGAAGAAATGAATGTTTATATTCAAAATGGAAGTGATAGCATTCCCCACAGGTAATGAATGTGATAGGATGAGTGAATGGTTCTATGATCTAAAAGAGGTTTGGAAGTGAGAATCATTCCTATCTATTCAATGCTTTCTCTATTGTGTATTTATTATGCTTGAATTTGATTGTTGAATCCATTAATGGTGTTAGAACTTTGAGTATATGAATTTCTTGTATGATTGTGTGTTAGGTTTTGGAGAAATTAGCTACTTCTCCTTTGCTTTGATATGAAATCCAAGAGAATGATTTAGAACTTCTAATATTGTTGATGATTTGATGAATGCTAGACAAACGTGATAATGTCGAATTCTTTATCATGTTTGTTTGGTGTAGAAAATAGGAGAGGTTTATGAACATTGAAAGTTATTGACTAATCTTGTGTAAATACATGAATTGGTGCAATACTACCAAGGTTGTCACCAAAATTGTTGATTCTTCGTGCTTAATACCATTAATGGGATACGTTTAGGCAATGATCGACTAAAGGGTTCATTAGTGAGATTTAGCGAGAGATGTTGAATTCACTCTTGTAAACTACTATCAAAGAAGGGTGGAAGATTTATCTTCACAATAAGTAGTTAAAGTAGTGAATAGGTTGTAGATTCAATGATAGATAAGAGGTTCGGAAGTGCCAAGGCTTTGTCATTTGTAGTTTTTATATCTTTTTCTTAGTTTATTGCATGATTAGCATAGTTACTTAACCTTGCTAGTTATCTTATCTTTACATTCATAACTTAGGAAAACCAAACCAAAACCCCCCTCTTTACATGCTTTTATATATTTGCATATATCTATATCTAGGTTTATATCCACCCTTATATGCATGGACCCTTAGGAAAATCCATTTTCTCGGTAGACGACCCCAACTTGCCATTATCTACTTAGTTGTAGTTAAGAGCACTTTAGGGCTTAAAAATAGTAAATTTGAGA
>JAULKJ010327073.1:0-18931 GCA_032355405.1 Rubia balearica
GGGATGTCTCACAAAATCGACTCTCACTCCCTTCCCTCCATTCGTCATACTCTCTTTAAAAACAACAACCTATATTTGATCAAATAGAACAGCTAGTAGAGCACGGAGGATGTGGGAAGAGGTTTTGAGTGTGTTTCTGGAGTGGATTGGGTTGACGCGCAGCAGGTGAGCATGCAGAGATAGAGAACTTTTCTGAAAGCCTATAAATGGTGACAATATATAGGTTCAACACTATAACCGTAAGCTTTTGTGTTCCCTTGTATGATATAGCATGAAATTATGCAACCTTTAACCGAGTATAGTATGTGTACTGAACTCTATGGTTGAATTTTATGTTTATGAAGTTATGTTGTATAGTGTGGACGGAGAGTGAAAGCTCGAATTGTGCGGAACAAGAGTGATGAATAGAAATGATTGCTGGGGGGATGTGCACTCCTATATTAAGATTTACAATGGTACGGCTAACTGATAACATGAAATTGAGGATGAGTGTTAGTTTAGATATGAATACTAAATATTATGGACTGCATATTAATATGTAGGCAAGTGCAAACTAATTGTACAGTGCATTAGAATGTATGTTGTTTGGCTTATAAGAGTGAGAGTTATAAATGATTTGGTGTGTGTAAAGGGTGTTCTAAATGTGTAGAGTAATGTATGGAAATTAGACTGAGCAGTTGTGCTACGGTACGATGTTACTACGGGTGCACGTACGGTGTGTGAGTTTGGTGTAAATTATGTGAGTGAGGGTTGGGCATGTAGTACAACCACTTGTGTGTATTAGTTATGGTGTTGAGAAAGAGTTCGGGTAGAGTCTGGTCGTGTCGGGTTCAGGTTCGGGTTGATATCTCTCAGGTCGGAATCAGGTTTCGGGTTGAATTTGGTCGTGTCAGGATCGTGTCGGGTCAATATTTCTTGGGTTAAATCGGTTTTTGGGTTGAATCGTTTCGGTACGTGTCGGGTTTCGGGTTGGGTCAGAGACTAACAGCTCTAATGGAGGGAGTATAGTGCTACAAGAATATTATTTTAAAGTATACAAGAAAATTACCATCTATAATCTATAATCTCAACTATAAGAAAACTAATTATATAAGATAACTAGTATTTATAACTTTTTCTACAAAGAAATGATTTCTATTTCCTTATCACCTCAGCATGCTCCAACTGGTTCGGAGGGTTGAAACACTCAGTCTCAGAAATCAGAGCCCTTCTCGTTGCACAAAACTCAGAAGATTACCAAGCTCGATTAGCATCTGTAGAAGGGGACAAAGAACTCCAGATCGATCAACTTCCCAACCTTCAGAAAGGAATTCTCCTCTTGGACAGAAACAAGACCCCTTCATTTAGAATTTTCAGTGGTGTATAAAACGATAAGAACCTATCCTTCTGTATTTGGTTACTCTCTGAGAAATTATTTTATGTTAGCCTACAAAGGTTTAGTGGATCGATTTCTATGTGTGGCAAAAAAATTTAAGCGGGTTGGCGAATTCTTATTCGGGAACACATACAAAAATGATTCGTGAAACCTTCAAATAAAACTCAAACTATGGTCTTGTTTGGCAATCAACTGTAGGTGGCGATTGGTTGTTTGCTGTTTTATTTAATTGATTTGATCAACTGTTTGTGATAGCAGATTGACCATTAACTGTTTAAAAATATGTTTGGCGTGTGTAATTGTTAGCTGTTAGCAATTTTATGCAAAATGACATTTAAGAACACGATAACCATTCATTATTTATAAACTTATTTATACATATTTTATCATTTTATTTTCATTTTTATTAATATAAATTTTCTTTAATTATTTAACATATTCACCAATATTGAAAACAGTATATTTACTAATTAATTTCAAATATTTTTCATACTATTATTCATTATGAGCATTAATGTAAGATAATAAATATAAATTATATTAGTTGACTTATTTCATTAGATATAAGAAATTTTAACTATATTTAAAATCTAAAAATTAAGATATTATATGAATGTCAAAGAAATATATGAAATTGAAACATACTTCAATTTTTTAAATAACACAAGTTTTTATATTGGAAAAAACTACTAAAGTCCTAAAAATCTAACATTAACATCCAACTCAAATAGCATTTTGAGGTTCAATCAAACTAAAAGCAATATTATCACAGAGAGCTGACATTTTTCTAGTTGTTGATTCTTGAGTGTCTTGAGTCGGATTAACTTCAACATCCTCACGTTCTTCAGGGGGAACGAATATAGGCTCTATATCAACGAAGTTGAATCATGGATCACCAACGCTACTCCACCGAATGTAGTTATGTAGTGCAAAACACGAACATATTATCCTATTTTGATCTTGAAATGAATATAAAGGCATTTTGTCTAATATCTTCCATAGAGACTTTAACCAAAATACCTTTCAATGCAACTCTTCAATGATGAATAACTTCAATTAAACACTTCCTTGTACCCTCTTGCATTGGTGCCACGAAACTCTGTTTTGTGATACATGATTTTTGAATACGATGTCAAATATCCCTTTCTTTCAGGGTACCCTCTGTCCACAAGAAAATATTTACCTGGAATGAATTGTCAATCATAAATTAATAAAATAGAACATTTACCACAAAAATCTAGCCTGGAAAAAAATAACTCCAGGAGGTTTTGGAAAGTTCAGACGTGGATCACCTATTGTGTCAAGAAATAAACATGATTCATGAGCCGAACCTTCCAATCATATTAATACATATGTGAATAAAAAATCAAAGCCACATGCCGCTAAAACATTTGTAGTTGGTATCCCTTTCCTTCTTCAATAACGCATTTGACGCTCTTCAGGAATGGCTACAAAGATATGTGTACCATTTATTGCTTTAGTACAGTCCTTTAAAAATAAAATAAATAAATAAAAATCATCACCATCATAATGAAAATGATTAAATGAGACAAACATAAAAGGACACTAAATCACATTAAAATACGACATGTATCTATTATCAGTTGCTAGATTTTGGGGCACCTCCTTAAATTCAGGATCCATAGGTACAATTATATCCCTTGAGAATCCATTGAGAACATGCAAAAATTCTTTGAAATCTACTCACAGACTCTCCAAAATGTTGAGATCGCTCTTGAGCATCTCTATTGGAGATACGATGACATTTTCTATAACTAGCATATGATATGACGACTTCAAACCATACTTAACTTCCAAAGCAGTGCATAACTCAACAAATAGACTAGGATACATTCTTAAAGAATTATAACAACGGATCTCATGAACACTTAGAAGTTCCTTCATCCACTCTTTCCTGGTAAGTGATGATATCTTTTGTGGTACCTTATGTATAGAAATGAGGTTGTGTATGCAAATGTAATTGGTTGTAGAAAAAATCAAATCCAAAAAAGTATCCTTATCGTCCATGTACTCCTTAGTAAAGAGGATATATTTCAATTGCAAATCATGATCCATACCTAAAAAATAAAACAAAAATATCATCGAGTTTCCAAATGTGAATGAAATGTATAAATTATGTAAAGAACACCATAAGAGGAGAATAAATAACAAGAGAATGAAAAGAAATGAAAATACAACCGAATCGAACAAATATTAGTACAATATGAGCAAGTTTTAACCGAACTAAAAAACCATCCAAAGAAATAGGGGGGAAAGATAAGATGCATGGAGTACCAGATTCCGTAATTATAATGAAGTTGCAAAGTTCCCACAAGCTATAGAATAGTACATTATAATACCTAAACCACTACCATAATAAATTATAATATTATCATATAAAAATTACTTGATTGAGCTTGGTTTGTGTGCAAAATAGAGAGCACAAATAATTATAATGTCATAGTTCCCGCCAATTTAGATTTTGCTAATACAACATGATATAACAGAATAGAAATCACTACCATACTCCATCTTGAGCTTGGTTAGTGTTCATAAAAATAGAGAGCACAATCACATTCTTCAATCTAAATGATAAGATAACAAAGACACAAATTAATCACCTGTGTTGTCATGAAAAAAACCCAAAAAAAAAAATACTACATTACAAGAATTTATAAAATGAAATCCATCAAAGAACTCTAAAATTGATGCATCCATGTCAAAAAAATACTAAGAATTGAAGTTTATAATTTAAGAAACAAAAACAGAAAAATATTGTCAACAAACATAAACTAGTAGAAAATTAAACTACAAATCCTCTACTTATGTCCCATTTGTTGTTTATGCATGAACCAGATGTATTCAACTCTCTCCTTATCTTCAGGAGGCTCGAGTAAAATATTCCTCCTTTGTGTATTTTATGAGCGTGAAAGTATAATAAAATTCAAAATAGTTGGCGTCCAACTCAGCAATAGAGCACAATTTTACCATGGTCTCAGTCACTGTGTACTTTAGTGTAGTATTCTTCATGGTACTCCTTATATCTACCATGGTGGATTGAAACTCTTTTGATGAATTATTTCTCTCAGAAATCATTTGCACCACACCATCAAGCCTATCACAAAGTGCCACCCACACTCCCTCTCACCTTTTTTGTGTTCTCAATCCTAGCACTCTTGTTGCTTTGAGATGAACAACTCTCCATGCCCATTTTTCTTTTTCTTTTTCCACTAATATCAACTTCAGAGTTCTTAAGATTTGGAGACATGGGGCTATGATCCCTCCAAAACCACATTCCATAGACTTTCTACAGTATTACCCACCTCATTAAAAGGAGGTGAACTATTTGTATGCGAAGAAGGAACGTATCCATTTTCTAATTGAGGATCAACCACTGGGTAAATTTTTTGACTCCTATTGCACATCCTCCAAATACCTATTCTATTTTCGATTCAAGAAATTCATCAAATCATGCATCCACAATAAACAATTTGAGAAAATATATTTTATACACCTTTTAATTAATTTTATCAATTAATAACATTAGATAAAAGACTAATCTGAATTCTTAGAGTCCACCACTCATCACTCTCGTTAATAGTTCCTTTCTCATGATCAAACGCAATTCAATATCTTTTGATTTCAACTTCTTCTAGAGCATCCAAGCCTCAAATCATCCAACTCGCTTTTTAGTCGACTTTTATCCCATGCCAAAATTTCCATTTTTTCCCAATCCTTCACAACATCCTTCCATAGCAATTGATGGGATGTTGTTGCATCACTTTTTTCCTTTATATTCAATGTATGCTTGATACACAAATCAAGTAGTAAATGAATTAATTCTTTTGACCAAAGTGTTCGACTTGCATTTTCATCAATATTTTTTGCTCCAACAATTTGGTCAGTTATATTCTTTTTTTGACTTATCTAAATATTCAAATAAATATTCAATAAAAATGACCACACTCAACAAACTATTATAATATAAGATAATAATAATATTAAATTTATGAAAACAATGTAAAATACAATTAGAAAGTTTCATACTCCAGGGGTGGAGTATTATTTATTGTTATAAAACACTTATCATTTCATCTTCATTCGCTTTTAAGGGGTGGAGTATTTTTTATTGTCATGGAACACTTATCTAGTATTGTTATGGAATACACACTTTGTTTCAACGATAAACCCTTTCACTTACGTATGTAATAGTGGTATGGCGGTGATACGTTGCAGGCCCACGTATGCCTTAGAAGTAATTTGCATACCTTTGCTGTTGAGAAAATATATGCCGCTAGGTTTTTGTTGATGGAATATATGCCGCCGCTGATGGAATATAGGAATAAAGGGGTTTTACACATTAGTATTAAAAGGTAGAAGGTCATAAAAATAATTGTTAAAAGGTAAAAGTCAAACGCTATTATTATTAGCTTTTGTATTAAGTGGAAACATTGCATTAAAAAGCCAAGTAACCAAACACTTTTTTTCATATTTATTGGTTGTTTGACGGAGCGAAAAAGTCAACAGCCAAAAGTCAATGAAAACGCCAATGAAAAAAATAATGCTAAACGAAGCCTATATGTGTTCTTATCTTGTTTTACATTAAAATGGGGGTGGGGCCCAATAAATAACCCTAGTTACTATTATGAGTTTTGCGATTAAAAATATTCATTTAGTTGACTTCAACACAAATTTAATTGATGAAATTTTGTTTATTCAATGCCTTATTTTAATTCACTTTAAATCAATTCAGTGAAAAACAAGTTCCAGACAAAAAGGCCTTAGTTTAAGTAGTTACAAAATTATCGATGAGGGCTGCAATGAGAAATTTCATTATACTACAAGTGATACATCCTAAATTATATATATTTTTCAGAAAGCAGACATCGTTAGTATGTCAAAAATTATATACATATAAATAAATATATAACATATACTCCCTCCGTCCCACTTTAAACTTCCTATTTTACTTTTTGGGACGTCCCACTATAAACTTCCTAATTCTAAACTTTCCACTTTTAGCCATAAATATGTGGTCATAACTCTTCCTTTCATTTGATTTATGTAGACCCACTCCCATCACCCATTAAAAAGATATCACATATACGTGTTTTAAAGTTTGTGCAAAAAACAATTAGGAAGTTTAAAGTGGGACGGAGGGAGTAGATTTTAAAGAATAACTTAATTTGGTTTAGTAATTTAAAATTTTCTTATTGGGTTTCTGAACAAGCCCCAAAGTTAAATAAATTAATTTTATGGGTTGAAATTAATTAGTTAATTAATTAATGTGCTACAAATCTGTTACCGGTTATTCGGTTAGATCGATTACCAAATAATAAAACTGATAAAGGAACCGATTAACTGACATAACCGAGTAACCATAACCAACATTAACCTATTAATAAATTAATCGGTATTGAATACTTGTTCGATTTTGATCGGTTATCGATTTTCCGATATTTTTGAACAACCTTATAAACAAGCAATAAATGAAGAGAAATAAATGCAAACTAGGGTTTGAAGAAGGGGAAAGTTGGGTATGAGGATGAGGATAAGATAAGAGGCTATTAATAATCTATGTGGTCAAGAATAGGCTAAAAAAAAAGTTAAAGTGTAGCAGACGTGATGAGGTCATACGCAGGCCACGTGACCCATGAGGTGCCTTAGATGCTAGCCACGTATGGCCAAGGGAGCAAGATGAAGACCAGTGTACAACACACACCTGGATGCATGGTCTGCACATTGGATATTCATGGACTATTTCCACGCCCTGAGTAATGAGTGCACCTGATTGGCTACACATGGCCAGTCGGCCGGCCGACTGATTTTCGTTCTTCAAATCTGGATCTTTTCTTGATTAATTCATGGGCATGATCATAAAGGACATTCCAAAACCTTCTTAAACCAAAGAGTTAAGATAGAAATGCTAAATCATCATTTACACCTTCTTATCAACAAAACATCCATTAACCTTACATAAAACCCTAATCCATTACAAATATGACTTTCAAATTTTCTGAAAGGAGAGTATAAAGTTAGTACATCAAATCTTGCAAACTTAAAGTTTTTAAAGTTTTCTCATACTCGAGTGAACAATCAAGGTCTTAAATGGTTTCTTAATCTCCTATCCCCAAAGCACAATTGAATTCACTTATTGAGAACTCCTAAATATACAACATATGATAACCTAAACGAGTTCTACCCAAAAGCGTAACCAAAATAAGAGTGAGGTAATAAACATCAAAAGTAACAAAAGTGGACTTAATCTTCCCAAGATCAGTTAACCAAAGGGTCAAACAGAAAATTTGTCTCCATATTTTTCATTTTCTCTCATTTTTCTTAGGAGCCCTCTCAGGTTTTCATCCTAATCTCTCTTTTCCTTTGACCTCACACCTCACCTTTTTCCTCATGATTAGGGCTCTCATGTTTGCATAGGTTTCCCATTTGGAGGTTTCGATCTATCTGTCCCACCAATTTTTCCAAAGTTGGCCTCTCGGGTTTCAACTTAGCAGGATCCTTTTTTCGAAGAAAAAATGCTTCTAAATATGCTTACTTCCAACAAATGAAACCAAAAATTATAATTAAACATATTAGTAAACATGAGCATCCAAATTCCCCTCCCCACACTTAGAGAATGCAATGTCCCCAATGCATATAAACAATCAAAATTAAAAGTTGGGTAGAGGAATATGAAATGATTACAATTAGGACCTTGAAGATCCCGCATCACCGTCTCAATTTTCTCTTCTCATTTCTCTCTCCTCTTTGCATCTCATACGTTTATCCACTAACTCCGATGGCAGGGTATTTCCAGAGAACAATGAGAGCATTGCAAGGATTCCATCCACCTTGTGATTCATTACCTCATAAGTGTTCTCGACAAAGTGCTCAAGGTTCTTCATCCGTTGGTCCATGCCAACTACCTTTTGTTCCATGCTTCCAAGCTTATTGTCCATTCTCCGAGTGTTCCTCGCATGGTTCAGAAAGATTGATGGAATTAAGCAAATGAGCTCCGTGATGGAACTCGTGGTGGTACAGAAATGTCACCTCCTTGAGCTCGTTCCACCTCGGTTTTGCCACTAAAAGTAGTGTCCGGAGGGGGAGGGGGAGGAGGAGAAAATTCAATTCCGTCTGCGGATCACTCATGATGTGGTTTAATGGAAGCACCATACAGGAATCTCTAGTACCATGAAGTCAAATGAACCTCGTGGGGGTCTTCTTTGGTTTTGATTATTCTCACATTTACTAAACTCTTGATAGTGTAAAAGTTACAATCGGATTGATGACCAACTGGCACAAATTTTGGTGGGGGTTTTAATATGCAAAGGAAGTGCCAAGAGTGTGATCATTACCCAAACAAAAATGTGCCCAAAATCCTCGTTTGACAATCTGATTCATCCATAAACCTATATTTCCACCAACTCGGGGTAACCCATTCCTTCTGATGTAAGTGCCCAAAGCAATTTCATATCGTGTGTGGAACAGTGGGTGAACTCCTCTTGACATAAAAGTGTAGGAGGGAGAAGGTGGTGGATACCGAATCGCCAGATGGATAATCGAAGTGGGCTTAGCATGATGAGATATTTCTTCCCCTACAATAAGTGCCTGGAATCCTTGGTGGGCGTACCCCACTCCCTGCTTATATAACTCATCTTCTGTGATGTAATCCCACCTAAATGCCAACATTATATCATCATAAGATGCTTTCCTTATTTTACCTTTTAGGTGAAACACAATCCCCATGCTACTATTCTTCCAAATGATCTTCTTTACCGTGGAGAAGAACTCAAGTATCCATGACCTATAAGTGGGATGCACTAACGTCAAAGAATCCTTCTAGGTTAGAATTTTCCAACCGAGCCGTAACGACTCCAACAAACCCAACTTAGTCAATGCATATTTATCCATAAAATGAGTTGGTATAATGGACCTCTCGTTGGTCAAAATTCCCTATCTCTCGGAATATTCCCCCACTATATTATGCAATCCATAAGGAAGTGTTTGGTCTATAATTTTTGGCAGGTAGTGGGTTAGAAGAGCTAGCTTCTTGCATTTTTCCTCTTCTTAGGGGCCATAAAAGGAAATGACTCAACAAAAAATTTCACCCCATAAACACAATGAAACACAAAGCACCAAAGCCCAACTTCAAACACTACTACCACAGCAGGCACTATAACCACAAGAATTCACCAACACTAACACCACAAGATTCCAAAAACACTACCACTACAATAAGTATTTCCACAAAAATGCATCAACGTTATCGCCACAGTAGTCCATAAACACTACCACCACAATAAGTATTTCAACCACTAGTGGAGAATGGCCTAATAAAGTCACTATTCAAAGTTGGTTCTGGAGAATTTCCCAAGATCCGCCTTGTGGAGATGGTTCCGAGCTCGGAACTCATCTTTTTTGGTCGCCTTTGACAATCAATGGAGGTTTTCATAGAACCACCTTTTATCTGTATTAATTAAAGGCGATTCATAATATAAACACCTTTAAAATTGTACAATAGAAGGTGGTTGTGCAAAAGTGACTTCCATCCATACTAGTTCCGATGTCGGAAAAAAGATGTGATTCATGTTCTGACTCAGAAATGTTATTGGCAAACAACCACTGAAATACCAAACGCATTTCTGAGTGCGTAACTTTGTCGGATTGTATTTCAAAAATAGGGACCATTTCCGGTTCTTTGTAATTTCTAGTAGTGTAGTTCCGAGATAAAAAATGGTGAGGAACGAGAAAAAATATTTAGTCGCTTAATGCCAAATAAAACAAGAAGAAAAGTTTAATGTGGCATACCCAACTCTTTTGGGGATTATTGTGGAAGTAATTGCGAAGGTATGTTGAACTATATCATTCAATTGAATTCATTTAATTATTGTTATAAATGTGTTGAATTAAAGTTTATGTTTGAATTTTATTTTCAATCCAAATGTGTTGTATAGGACCTAATAGGTTCAAATTGCACTTGCATGTAGGTAAGTAGTCGCATTTAATGGATAGAATTGAAATCATTAGTGGCGATCTTAGGAACTCATCCGATTATATTCCCCTCGTAGAGATATTTATTGTGTTAGCTTTTGAACATGCCACGAAGAATGATGTGGTACGTGTATGTTGTCCATGTAAGAATTGTAGGAATGATGTATTTTTGGGGAGAAAGAGGTTGCATGAACATTTGGTAATTCGAGGTTTTCAAACAAGTTATACTCATTGGATATGGCATGGGGAGGTTCTCATGGATATTAGTGAAGAAGTTAAACATAAAGAACGAATTTTTTTATATGTAGGCAAAGACTTTGATGAGATGGTGGAGGATATTGCTAGAGAATTTCATGAAAGACCCGAGGCCCTTGAAGCATTGCATAGTGATAAGAAGACGGAATTGTATGATGGGTATAAACATTCCGTTCTGAGTGCCACGTTGAAGAAGATGAATTCGAAGGAAAAATATTGTTGGACTAAGAAATGGATGATCGAGACACTTGAATGTCTAAGGGAACTGCTTCATGAGGGTAATTTTATACCTGATATATCGTATGCCATAAAAAAAGATTCTCTTTCCTATAGGATTGGAATTGAAATAAATTCATGCTTGTCCAAATGATTGAATGTTGTATAAATGGAAGGATGATGTGGATAGGGAGATTTTTCGTGTATGTGGGGAGTCTCAATACAAGTTGAAGCAGGTAGAAAATGTCGTGGGTGCGGAAGTTGGGTCCATTTTGAAGAAAGAAAACCCCTGCTAATGTTTTATTGTATCTTTCGATTATTCCACTTTTGAAGAAGCTGTTTTCTTGCAAAGAGGATGCTAAGTTGTTGTGGTGGCATGCAGATATACTTCGACAGAGGGATAGTGTGATCATTCATACGCTAGATGGCGAGTTTTGGAAGAAGCTTGATGCCTTTACCCTGAGTTTGCATTGGAGTCTTGATATTTGAGGTTTGGTTCATCAACTGATGGAATGAATCCATTTGGTAATATGAGTAGTGCACACAGTTCCTAGCTAGTATTGTTGGTGATATACAAGCTCTCCTCTTGGTTAATAATGAAATGAAAGTATATGTTGTTATCCATGATGATTTTGGGGCCCAAACAACCTGATTAATCAGGAATTCGGTTGATGTGACTTCGATGAGGAAGTGATTCCCTTCCTTGGTTTTTAGCTTCAACACAAGAAGGGGCACCCTCGCCATCACGAATTTGGGTAATCATCATAACACTTTATTTAGAAGGTTTTTCCACTTGCTAAAGACTTATGAGAAGGCTTCCTCGAACGTTTCTTCTTCGAAGGAACTACTTTTCGAGAGCTAGCATTAGCTGCTGGTTGAGTCCGGTCCAACCATTCCATAACGGCATCGTATACCGCTAATGAGAAGGCTATCTATCTAGACCCCCATTCAACATGGCATTGGTTGTGTCAAATACAAACTTAGGAATATCATTGATAGGGCCTACAGTAAGAAGCTCGTGGGATAACCCATAGCTCAAGAAGCTCGTGGGATAACCCATAGCTCGAAGACTATCAGAGAAAGCCCCGATGGTGGAGGTTTGTTCTAGTACTTCATTTTGGAGTAAAAAATTCTGAGTTGCGAGCTCCTCACACAATTGAACATTATCTTCAATAATCCTTTGTAACCTGGATATTTTCTCTTCGGAACGCCTGTTTCGTTCTACCATTTCACCAAATTGAACTTCAAATTTCTTGGCTTCTCTGTGGTAGTACTCGATATCCCTCCTCAGAGATAAGGTATGATTGAGCCTAGTGTCAGTAAGACAATGATACAAAGTGGGGTACTCGAACATTATTTCATGTGAAACTTCCTGGTCCCGCATCTCTGTAGGATTGCATGTCTCCTCCACTATATCGAGAGCAACGACTGTATGACCAGATGCTTGATTTTAGCGCAATTCTCCAAGAATCTTTTGAATTGAAGGGTGGGTATTATCATGCCAAGATGATAACTCCTGGTTGGCTGCCGATATTTCTTGAGTTAATCGAGTTAACTCATGACAAGCCTTGATTAGTTCAGACATAACCTTGGCTAAATATTTTCTGGATCTTTCAAGCTCCCTTCTCATGTGAAGGCACTATGATAAGTGAATAAAAAAAAGGAGAATTATTAAAATTGGATGTAAAAGAAACTAAATTCATTCATAACTATTTTCGAAATAAAATATAAAACTTGAGGATAGAAGGGATTTATACATTGTCAGAGCCTAAACTACAGTTGATATTATCTTCCTTGTTGGCATAGTCTTTGGAGGCTTTTCCACGAGGTTGGTAGTGTGGGCGTCCTCTTCCTTAGAAGACCCAGCAGCTTGCGAATTTTACGCATCGGGATTAGGCTCAGATACAGATAGGGATTTGAGATTGATCATTTGAAACACTTCGGCAGTGAGAAACTTGTTTAACTTCTTAATGAAGTCGAGCAGTTTAAATTTGAGACCACCCTCACTAGTGGCTTCACCCCATCTCACGACTAGTCACTCCTCAGCATCTTTGTCAGCATACTTTTGCAGGTCTTGAGTATGATCTGCAGAAAGTAGGAGAGTTACATGAGAAATCAACTCATTGCGACCCATTCTCTTGGAATATCTTAGAAGGTCAATAAAGAGGTTATGAATTTCTTTGGTCTTCATCAGTTTGTTTACAAAAGACTCAAACAGAGTATGTTGTGCCTTAGGGTGACATTTCTTCGATAGCCGATCCCTCTCGTTCTTCGACTTCTTCAAGTTAATATTCTTCTTCTCGAGCCTTGTGAAATTTTCCCTCACAATTCAAGCTCAGACTGGAGTTTTGAACACTCTGCCTCATTTTCCCTCCGAGTTGCTTCTGCCACAGTCTCGAGGGGGCCCTGTAGGAGGGAAAAGAAAACACTCGAGAAGGTGCTCGAGGATTATAACAAAGACTAGATAGTTGTAGAGACCTACCAGTATCAGAACAAAAAAAAGGTAAAGTAAGAATTTATAAAGAATGTGATAATAAAACAACAGTTAGAGGCGATAGCTTACCAAAGGGTCTTTAGCCACTTCTCCCCAGAAACTCCAGGGATTGAGAAAAGGAAACAACATTGTTGCTCGAACCTAGCATCGTAAATCCTAGAGTAGGATGTAGGATGAGAGGTTCAATTGTTGGTTTTTTCCGAGGCTTCTCTTCAATGGGAGACCTCGAATGGTTAGTTACATTGTCAGTCGAGGTGGATTGAGCTACACCCACCATTAAAGTTGGACTCATAGTAGGCAAGGGATAGCTCCAACATCATTCTCCTAAAGAGCACTAAGAAGATTCACTACACAAAAAAACACTAGTTATGGATCTCGATGGGGAAGCTAAAAGAAAGTAATAATGTAAAAAAAAGAGGACATAGATTTTTTATCCTAAGAACCTTAGGAGATATCCGAAGGGGCTAGTTCTCCGATTTTCACTCCTGGAGGACGTATTACACCTAATGGGCACCCCTCATCTGTTTTTTTTTATTTATTTTCCTACCCTCTCTAGATCTGGACCCAGGATTTATGTTTCTCGGTGCCATTCGTTGAAGGGCTCGGCGAACGGGCGGGGCATGAACATAATCGTCATAAATCCTTTTAGGTCTAACAAATCCCTTTCCCTTCGTAGCATCTGGATGATACGATCTGACATCTAATGCCTTAGGTCCTTGAAGGCGTGCAACATCCTCACGAACATCTCCAGGGATGGTATATCCACCCTTTCTTGTCCTCGCTGCAATCGAAAGTCAATGCCTTCTACTACCATCCTGCGTTGTTCGAGGGAGGAATGTTAAAAATTTTCTCCACAATCCTATTGTCCAGGGTGAAGATCTCTTTCACATCTCGGTTGCAGGCTAGATAGTATATGGCTCGAAAAAGCTCATATCAAGGGGTAACATCAACTTCCACACATCAAACCAGGAAGTCTATTATGATTGCTATGGCGTTAAGGTGAAGTTGAGATAAACTAACATCAAACTCCTCCATTAGGTCAGATAAATAGGGGGAGTGAAAGATTAACCTCGACATTAGATGTTTCGATATTCCAACGGGTAGAGAGTGTTAGGGGATTCATCCTCCTCGAGAAATTTAAGCTTAGTGTGTAAAGGAATTTGGTGATAGGAGTGTATTTTCTTGATGATCCCGGACACCTCGTTGGACATCATATACGCCTCATCTAAGCTATCTTTGCTTCTTTCACCACAGGACAAAGTTCTCGAAGCTTGGCATTTTTGGGCGACAAACTTCCTCCTTGAGGGAACATATGAGATCACACCCCAACCTCTCATCCCGTGGAGGTATCAATAGTTTAGGGCCCTTACTCGAAGGTATGATCAAACCCTTACCCTTTCCACCACCTAATCTAGAAGGCATTTCTTCGCCAAAACACTCTCCATTCGGAAACTCACCGGAATCAAGGAAATTGTCGCCTATGGGATACGATCCAATGTTTTCGGAAACAGTTTTTTTTGACGAGGTTTCATCTAAACTACATGTGTCTCAGAATCTCTCTTAGGGAAAACTTTAGAGGAAGATTGGGGACTTTTAAATTCAAGGTGGGGGCTAAAAGAAGAAGAAGCCATAGCGGTAAGAAAAACTTACTTGTTGAAGATCGTAATTATGAGTCGGAAAAAATTGAAAACTCTGAAATTGATAACCCTGAATGAAACCTGCAAAAAGAAGAAGTTAAATAAGGAATGGTAGTGGTTTCAGGGTAGATAATGGGAGTTAAGAGAGAGGGAGAGAAGGTAATGATTACCTTGGGAAGGGAAAAATCTGAAAAGGCGTGGGGGAGTAGGCATAACCTTATTTATGATAGCCCCACGTGCTTTCTACTTTCCCCCTCCTTTTCCTTCATCGTGCCCCCAAAAGTTCCAAAATTGAGCGGTTGTTTCAGAAAACCTAAGTGCTCATTCCATATTGACGAGGTTGAAGACCATGTACCTGTGAACGCTTGGCTTTCCTCGAAAAAAAATTAAGCGATTTTACTGCTTCTTCAACGGATCAATCTCGAAAACCTTTTGCAAGATGTGGACCTTCAAGTCTAAAGATCATATATTTTTTTGGGGGATTTTGATGATACGTTAGTCCGATTCTGGTTGGGGCCGCTAACCCAATCCTTAAGGTAATATCCTAAGGCTAAAATAGCCCAATAAGGCCATTTAGCAAATGGGTCAGTCTTGTTCTTTAATATGCAATAAAGAAGGCGTTCAGTAGCAAACAATCACTATTAGGGTTTAGGTAGTATAAATACAAAGGTATATTATTTATTTTATTTTGATCACTATTCATTTACTTGAGAGGCAAGACTGACTTTGGAATAGGAGATTTTCCCCTGAAACATTTCGGGGCTTGTTTTTTTTTTTGCATATCTAGGCTAAGGAATCTGGAATGCGCTTGGATCGAGTTTTAGACGCATCAACGTGATAATAATTTTATTCATATAGATTTAATATTTTGATACAGTTAAGAGAAATTTCGACTAAATAAATTATCAAAATTCCAGCTTAATCAAGCACAAGAGGCGCTAAAACATTCAACCTAGTAGCTTATGAGCAACAAGATGAATCAGAGTGAATTAACTTCAGTAGAACAGGCAAGCATAGAAATCCGACACTCCCGAGCTATGTTTCGGCCCATCGCAGATTGGATGATACCTCTGTAGAGCGGGGTTTTGTTTAACTCGCAAACGCAAGGAAGCTGAGCCTTGAGCACGGAGCAGCAGAGTGGATTGACCTTCTTATCAGTGTTGGTGAAAGACTGCGCCGATGCGCAGTACTGAAACTGCATCACACTGCATTTTTTATGCGCTGAAACCTGCATGTTGTGATGCCTCAAAACAAAAACAAGTAGAATTAGGGCAGCACCGTGCAGAACTATGTTGGCGATGCGTGGCTGCGATGATCGCATTTTCATGGAGGAAGAGGAGGTTTGCTTTGGTGAAATATATCGGGAGGTGTTCATTTGCCGTGGTTTTCACCTTTATTTATAGAAGAAATGAATTTATATTGTTAAATTTCAAGGTATATTGGGCTTCCATCTTAAAATTAATTGTCATAAGACTTTCTATGTTAGTTATTATCTTTGTAAAATATCGATGTGAAATATATCTTTCCGCACATCCCCTCGCGTGTCAACGTGTAAACACTCCACGATTCATATCAGGTCAAATTAAAAGAGATACACACATCGGCCTAACAAAATTTTGCAACGCTATAGTTTTTCTCTTCATAAATATACAAATATATTAAAGTCCATATAAAGTTAGTGCCATGACGTTATTCCTTAATTTCTCCATAGAAGTTCACCTCATTTTTCATAAAAACAATTAGAGGGTTAAAACAGATTCTTACTTTAAATTTTCGTGTTTATTTTTGCCTAAATTACTTCATCGGTTTCGAAATAATGTTTCATTTGAACAAAAAATTTAGTTATAGTTTGCCTACGTCTAGGTGTAATTTAAGCATTACGTTTCCGTGAAAAATGAGTGGATCAGTTTAAACTGCTGTTCTAAATGAATATGATACAATATGATAAAATTTTAAATTTTCAGAGTTTAAAATTTACATTATGTTACTATCTAAATTTATTAAACATTCAATAAATAGAATGAGGGGAAAAGTCGAAGCTCCATTAAAATTGATGCATTAAAAGCTGTGGAAGAAGTTTACTTGGGTAATACGAAGTTAGGCAATCTTTTTTTTCTGAAAAAAAGAAGAAGTTAGGCAATCGAACAGTAATTATTAAATATGGTCGTTGAACTAGTCCTCGAACTTGGCTCTGTACTAGATCTCGTAAGTTATACTCCCTCCTCCCAACTAATTTTGCGGGAGAGAGGAAGTAATTTTAACTAGTTTGGTTTGCATGGGAATTCAAATCATAAAGAAATTTTCATTTCATGGAAATTTAAATCTCTAATTAAAATTTTGAAAATTGCAAAAGGTTTGTTTGCTTGTACGTGAAGGAATTTGTCCCAAGATTTTTTTTTGTTTGGTGCTATCAACTGGAAATATTGAACTCATTTTAACTAACCTAAACCTAAATTGTCTAAAAATAACATACTAATATTATAATATGTTATTGATTTTAATTCTTTACTACATATAATCAATCATAACTTATAACTTATTAAAATATATATAACTTCTAAAGATATATTTAAAACCAAGGATTTGAAAATCTCCAAGTCCAAATATCTATCTGATTCATTCGGTTTGAGATTGAGTACTGTGATCAAAGGGAAGGGGGAGTGGAGCATATACAGTAGAGAAAGTGGACGTGGGGAGAGGTGACAACAATTCAAGATTAAATTATGACCACCAGTTCGAGATATTAAAAGGTTAAGATTTATCCTCGGTGAGAACACTATATTTATTTTTATTATTAATCAAAATAATATCGGTATTAGATTATGTTTACGTTAAATGTACATAAAACTGAGTGATAATTAAGATTATAAAATGGAAATATTTCCGTAAAAAGGAAATAAATAAATGAAAAAGAAAATGTTAAAACGATCAAACTTTGTTGTGGGAAATGTGAGTGAAAGTTATCCTGATTCATATGGCGCTTTTTAGATGGCAAAAATTGGTTGAGAAAGTTGTCTCAGATCCATAGGGTGTTTTTTCGCACAGCAAACAATTGAGTATTCTAAAAGCATAAAATGGAAGCATTAGTTCAATACATGTCTCTGCCAATTATAAGAATCAATCCATACAATAGGTGCTAAAGAGCTGGTGAATCCTTCTTCTTATATCTAAAGGGTGTTCGTTCAATTTTCTTATTTTCACTCTCTTCCAGTGACACCTAATTCATCACATGCACCGCTAGAAATATGACAGCTCCTTCCTTGGTAACCTGCCTTACACTGGCTGTTTTCAGTGCAACAAGAAGCGTCTGCAGCCAAATACATACCATCTCACTTTTCTCCAAAGTAATTGCTTGTAAGAGCTAGAAAATCATGTTTCAATACACCTTCTATTGAATAGATAGAGCCAACATTCAGTAGTATTTAATTTAACAGAAAAGAGGAAAGATCTAGCATTATCCACTTCAGCAATGAAAAGCACATTCCAAACAAGCTAAACCCAGTACATACAAGTTTTCAGATGACCTTCGATTCCGACAAAAACTAACACCAAACTTAGAATGAGCAAAAGTAGACATTGTAGTTAGATAGATTTCAGTTAGTGTGATTGATTAATATATTGTGAATACATTTGTAAAGTCAATTGGAGGGTGATGAGACGCCAAATGCATGTATTTTTTGAAACATTTAATATCTCTTTTGTCATCATTCTGTTGAAAAATTGCTAGATTTAGGTAGGTTTGGGGTTGAATGACCATTTTCGGTTTTTCATATCTAAATCCTTCTTTTCTTAACTTACTTTGAATCTAATGGAATTGTATCCTTATGAGTGATGTGCTCATCTCTTTTTTGCACATTTGAAACTCATATTTGTAATAGACTAAGCTTTATGTAAGAATAATGGATGCTTTGTTGGTAAGAAAGTTAGGATGATGATTTAGGAGTTATATCCTAAGTCTCTAGTTTA
>JAULKJ010327074.1:0-10213 GCA_032355405.1 Rubia balearica
CTAATTCTAATCAAAATAAAACTAAATAAACTAAACACTAATTAAAATATTACCAAAACTCTTCTAAGTCAACATGATCGAGTTTATGGCTTCATTAATAATAATAATAATAATAATAATCTAAAATGATCACATTACCTCATTAAAAAAAATCAATGGTAAAAAGAGTACAATGTTGACCTCCTAAAAATATTAAAATAGAAAAATAATAATAAATGACGTTTTTATATCTTATCATTATGCAAGGTTTCTATGTTAAGCAACACCTCCTCATCTTCAAGAATCTCATTTAGGCATTTAGCATTTTCAATCATGCAAGAGTTTTCATGTTGAGCAAGTTCTTCACATAAAGTTATGCCTTTACACACAAGAGAAGGATTAGGTGAATCATGCTTAGATTTGTAAATATCAAAACCAACCCTATCGATGTCATCTTCTAAGTTTAGTGTTCCCAAATGAACATTAATCTTAGTCCTTGATGTTTTAAAAAAAAGGCCTACCCAAAAAAATTGAGGGTGCACCACCATCGTGCGCAACATCAAGGACAAAGAAGTCCAGCGGAATCACCAAATTTCCAACTCAAACCATAACATCCCTTACTAGACCCCGAGGACTAGCTTGGGAGTGATAGGCCAATTGGACAATTACCCTTGAGTTCACCTATTTCTAGGTTCTCATAAATGCAAGATGGGATGACATTAATAGAGGCTTGTAAGTCTATCATAGCATTCTTCACCAATTTACCGCCTAGGGAGTTAGGAATTGAAAACATGCCAGGGTCATCACATTTTGTAGGTAACTTCCTATGATTAAGAGTATCAACTCCCCCTAATTTCAATTTCCCTAGTTTCCTAATTGGTTTGTTCCTTTTCTTAGTGCATACAACTTTAAAAAATTTAGCATGGGAGGGAACATGCTCAATAAAGTCTAAGATTGGGACACTAACCTCAACCTTCTCGAAAATCTTACGAATGTGCTCATCATTGGTTGCCACCTTTGGCCTTCCCCTAAGTGCACTAAGAAAAGGTGGTGGAAGGTTCAGCCTCGACTCGGGTGTTGGAAGCTCCTTGACAGGTTCCTCCTCCACAAAAAATTCACTCTCCCCCAAGTTGGTTTTGTTTCCCTCTACAATCAAGTCATTCCTCTTATAAGATCTCCTTCTCAGGCTCACGCACCTCCTTCCCGCTTCTTAGCTTCAAAGAGCTCACATTCCTCGGATTGATCTCTGGTTGGAAAGGAAGCTTGCTGGAATCTTTGGTATCAAGTCGGCTCACCAAAGTGGAAAGTTTTCCGACTTGAATTTCAAGATTCTTGATGTTAAAAAATCCCCTAGTCTCAAGATCTTAAATTTCAAGCCTTGTGAGCTCCACGAAGACATCTTGTTTCTTAGCCAATTGAGAGATTACTGCTAAGATTTCTTCTCGATCCGACTAATAGGGTGAGGGGTTGTTGTTGGACGGCCTTTTTCCCCCCGGATAGGGTTGAAGTGGAGCGTGTCAGCCTCGATTATACCCTTGCACTTGATTATCCTCTCGCCAACAAAAGTTGGGGTGATCGCGGTACGAGTTGAAGGTATTCGCTTAGGGGTCTTGCTTTTCGCCTCCTTGTTTCCCTCAAAACCCTTGTGGTTGTTACCCCCTACCGAATTAGTGCCCATTACCATTGTTGAATTTCAAAACATTTTCCTCCTCCAAGTCTTCCACCATTTATGGACAAACATCGGTGTATTGATCAAGATTAAAAATTCCGCACACCTTGACTTTTTCAACTCTACCCTTCATGAATTCATTCATCATAAAATCAAGATCTTGGACTTACTTCTCTAGCTTGGGGGATTGATACGGTTCATCCACGGGCTTCACTCTAGATCTTATACCAAAGTGCCTTGTACCATTTGCCATTTTTTGAAGAGTTCCATTGCATCCCTTGGGCTCTTGTTATTAATTGAACCATTGCAAGCAGTATTCATAATATGCATGTCATCATCACATAAATCTATGAAAGAATAGTAGAAAAAGTCTCCCTCCTTGAATGGATGATATGGACAGCTTGCCAATAGTCTCTTGAATCGTTCCCAATACTCGTAGAGGGAATCATTAGCGAACTGAGAGATATTGGAGAGCTGCTTCTTCAACCCCATGTATTTTGAAGTTGGGAAGTATTTCTCAAAAAATTTCTGCGCTTCATGTTCATTCAGTAGGTGATGCAACCGAGAGGAAGGTAGTACAACCAATCTCTAGCCGTACCCCAAAGTGAGAAGGGAAATAACCTCAAATTGTAACCTTCCTCCGAGACTCCTGTCGGCTTCATACTGGTACAAACTATATGAAACTTTGATAGATGTTTGTTTGGATCTTCACCGGTCATTCCATGAAACGTTGGCCAAGCAATGGATTATACCACTCTTGAGTTCACACATCACATTGGGTGGCAAGGGTAGGAAGATGATACAAAGGGGTTGAATCTCCAAATTTTGATCCATCAACTCCCTCAAAGTGCGATTATCTTCTGCCATTTCTCTGCTTTCTTCAGCTACAATAACTGGTTCTCGTTTAGAACTTCTGGCCTTGATCGCTTCATCCTTCGCTACCTTCCACCCGCGTATTTCGTTAGATAATGTAAAACTCCCAAGTTAGTGGTACAGGTGTGTACCATAAACTGGGAGCAAAATAGTAGCCAACTAAAAACAACACTAGCAAATGGGTTAGAAGTAACCGGATACTAGCAAGAAATCTTAGCAGAAAAACCAATAAAAAATAAAATACAAACAACACTTACTACTCTACTAACACACTATGCAAGTTAACTACTAGACCGTTAAACTAACATCCACGGCAATGGTGCCAAAATTTGACCCGCCCCCTCGCGGCGTCGCTAAAAAATCATAGGAGATCTACTAAAGTGAGAGAGGATTGTGGAGTCAAAAATGAAATTTGTATGTTGCTTCCATTCCAACTACTATGCTACGAAGTACCAGGGTCGTCCACAAAGATGTTAAGAATATAAAAATCAACTACAAACAACCATGATCGGGTCGTCAATTCGATCACGTGTTAGTAATAATCAATGTTGGCAAAAATAGGCATTGGGGGGATTTTCGCTAACAACTACAAACATACAAATCATCACGAGAATAAACTAATAAACTAACACTTGGGGAATATTTGGGTAACATGATTAATGATATTTTGATCCTCGATTACATCACATATATGAACTATAACCCCATTCTAGTGTTTGTGACACCTAGTGCAGACGATGGTCAAAACTTCCCCTTATTTGTCACATAAGGGCGCGCGTATAAAATTTTCCATCAGTCTCGCCTCCGTAGCTAGTGGAGTTCAACAACGGTAATGTCTTATTGCGCAGGTCTGATTATCCCCTATACAATTAAATCCCAGGCGGAACACTACGAACGCTCTACCCCTAGGCCTACAGAGGCAAAGGAAGTAGGCATCTTATCGATGTCTCTGGGATCACAAAAATAACCCTAGTTTTCTACTTTAACTATCTCTACCTGTAACCCTTCAGACTAACTCGTCGGGTTACTAGTGCATGGTCGATCGTAACATTGACTCAACAACCTACATGTAGACACCCACGTCCTGATTATCGTTACCCCAAATGCATCTAGGTTTCTCCCTGGGGGTATCAATAGTGCATCAATATGAAAGTAGGCTACGGTGTGTGCTAACTAAGTGTGACAAGCCAACATAATAATCACAAAACACATAAAAATATGTTAATCTAATAAATCTCAGAAAACAATCATTAATACATGAATAAAAATATAATCCCTAAGTTAATTAACTACTCCCTAAGCATTGAATCCAAATATTTCATTGGATTCAACACTTTTTTGGCAAAATAAAATAAAGAGAAGAAAAAAAACCTAAAGAGAAGGAAGAGTATTTTATCTCTCTAACCTACTCTTGAAGATGAAAAATGGGTATAAACTTAAACCCTAGTAGACAAAGGTTTATACATATAGTAGTGGGGAATTGGGCCTTGAAATAGGCCCAAAAATGGCCAAAAAACCCTAGCATCCGCAATTTGCACGGCTAGTGGCAAACGTCACGGTCCGTGTAGACTCGTGTAAAATGGCCCTTGTGCCACGGAACGGTTCGTGCATCCTCGTGCAATGTGGGCCACGAAGATTGACATGGGCCGTGCAACCTCGTGAAGGACGAGGTGCACAGACATGCATAGTGCTTGTCCAGAACTTCTGATTCGCTCACCCCATGTCATTTTGCAAAGCCGGTTGGCCGGAAGGCCTTTTTACTCAGAAAATTGGCGCGGCCCATTCTATTTCTCACACCACGTTGGCTGGTCTTGACTTTTGGAGCTTGGAACGGCACGAACCCTGTAAAATAAAGTGACTTGTGCCTATACTTAGCTGTTTGGAGGTGAATTTGGAGTCTTGGTGAGACCTTCCGTACAGACATGCATGACCCGTGTAAGGGCCTTTGTACGGCTCGTGTAAACTTTCACGGGCCATGCAAGAAACTTTTCATGGGCCTGCACAGATGCTTTTAGGTTTCGTACATGGACCGTGCTAGCCGATTGGTTGACCGGTGGGTTCGACCGTCCTGTACTGTTTTCTATCCTTGGCCTTCTTAAACTTTAAATCCACATTTTCGAGGTTCAATTCCATCTACCACCATGCTTTGGAGTCTGTGGCCTTCAATCTACTACTATCCTTGCGAATGGCCTTCGATATCTTCTACCATCCTTGCAAATGGCCTTTAATATATTTTACCATTCTTGTGAATGGCCTTCAAATATCTTCTACCACCCTCGCGGATGACCTTCTACAAATAGATGATGAAAAAGTACTCACGAGCAACCTACTAATAAGATCACATAGGAAAATCTAGGCGCTCGTGAATATAAAGTGTCCATTAGAATCAATTAAGTCTAAAAAAACTCGGGATTTAGATAAGAAACCCAATAATGGTCATCTAAATCCTTTATCGTATAAACCTAACTTAAACTAGAAATCAACAAAACAAAACATGATTATAAATGTGTCAAATGCATCGGTTAACGTATGCACCAAGGTGCACATCACCCGTTCAGCCCGACTTTTCCAAAGGTCTGCTCCTTCTCCGGGTACCGACAATCGATTCAAGTGTGAATCTTAACGCATGCATCAAGGTGGACATCACCCGTTCAGCCCGACTTCGCCAAAGTTCTGCTCTTTCTCCGGGCACCGACAATCGATACAAGTGTGAATCTTATTTGAAGCTCTAATTCTTGGTCGAAATTCTGGTAAGTTGGCCCCTTGCTAGCTAGCTTCAGTTTTGCAACATCTACATTCTAGAGAACAAAATAATAAAACAAAAGGGGGGAGGCGGCAACCACCATAACACCGCTGAACTCCTCGGACAGCAATGACATCACTGGACTCGCTTTTCCGCCGGTGTTTACCTAAAGAGCTCACCTTATAGCCAGCATTCAGTCATAAGGAAGAAGCGAGCTTCTTCCAGATCTGGTTTAGTTTGGTTGTGCTCTACTGGATTTTCTCGGTTGGCTCTGTTTGTTCACCGAGAAGCTCTACTACTCACGTTCTATCCTCCACTGGTCGGCTCGTTCGGCGACTGGCTTCTGCATCTGGTATTGGTGCTCTCGTCAGTGTCATTTGTTTTACCCGTCGGAGAGGTCCGGTGCTAGCAGCGGCAAGATAGACAGTTGACCGCCACACCCCTCGATCTACATACTAAGAGTACTAAAAGGAAAGGAAGGGAAAGGAAAAGAGATGGTGGGGGAGGCTACTGGACAGCCGGTAGCGGTAGCGGCCTCCCTATGGTTAGGGTTTTCGAAGAAAGTTGGAGAGGGCATTTGGCGAGAGGAGGATTTTTAGTGAGGGAAATTTGTGGTGTTTTCATCTCATTCAAGGAAAGCCCGGGTCGAGGCAACTCTAGAATTTTTACAAGTGCTTCAATTGTAGCATATTGGCGGTTTCTTTAGTACTTTAATATGCTACACAAATAACTTGGAAAATTATAATTTCAAGGTGCACAAAACAAACTAAAACCAACACAATGAAGGGTTTTATTTATGAGCCTTAGCTTTTCTCCGTTTTATACTTCTAACCAAAAAGTCTGTCATCTGCTCCGAACAAAAACAAAACCCATCAGTTGTTCTTCGCTTTCTTTCTCTACCAAAGCAATACAAAAGTGAACTTTCAAGTCATAAAATATTTCTATTTCAACTGATGGGTTGTCTACTTTTATCTACACAATCATTCAGTAACATGCTCATAATTCAATGAGTCCACAAAGGAAAAAAAAAACTAAACCATAAAATATGTTGAATATAAGCTCATTGCTTAAATTGAGAAAATTCCCATCCAAACCGAGGATAATTATTTCTAAAGAGCCAAATAAGGTACTTCAGCTATTGTTTCTAAGTACTTCAACTGTAGCATATAGGTGTTTCATTTATAACTTAGACACGCTACTAAAACAATTTGAAAAAAAACATAATTTCAAGGTGCTTAAACTATAACTTTTAGTTTCTTCAACCGCAACTTATAAGTGATTCAAAAATAGCTTGTTGGTGTTTCCTTTTTAACTTAGACACACTACTAAAACAACTTGGATAAAACATAAATTTAACGTGCTCAAACTACAGCTTTTAGGTGCTTCAACCACAATTATAAATGCTTCAAACTAGCTTGTAGGTGTTTATTTTATAACTTGAACGTGCTAGAAAAATAAATTTGAAAAAATATTACTTCAAGGTGTTGGAACTACATTGTATATGTGCCTTAACTGTAGCCTATATGTGCTTCATCATCAGACACTAGACAAGGATGTTGGTGACTTGGAAAACTATGATTCATGGGTACATTTTAAATGGTGATGCCACAAGTGCTTTACACTTGCATCGATTGTTGAAATTAAAAGGTATAAATCCTAATGGAATAACATTGTCTTCTTTTCTGGCATCTTGTTCAAGCCTAGAACCAGGTTGCCCTAACACTTACATTTCTGTGCTTGATCATGTTCAAATGAGCTACCACAATATTTTCTCTTCCCTACAAAACAAAATTAATCACACTCTTCACCTGTTTTTTATAGTTAACTTTGCTGCTCATAAAAACACTACCCCAGATTTTTCCCTTTCAAAATGCAAAAGAAAAAAGAACTAACAAATAGTATTGATGAGAATTGAGAACCCTCGTCTTTTGTTCACACCATTATTATAATGTTAGCTTAGGCTCCTAACCCAAAAAGGAGGGATATTGCATAGGTTGAAGCAAATACTAAAAGAGGCATACATCACATAGAATATTTGATGGTCTGGAAAGCCATTACTATGATGTTTGAGGAGATAACAACAATTTAGGACGCTGCCCTAAGCTTGTTGACATATAAAAAATATTGTAGCACTACCTTAAATAATTTAAGATTCCATTAGTACTAGAAATACATGTGAGGATGGATGAGATTTAACTAAAGATTGCACATATGTACCAAGTTACATATACTCCCTCTTGTATTTTAATATTTGCTCCTACTTTTGGCACTCTTTTAACAAAGAGTGAAATGAATGATGAGAATTGCACTGAAAGTACAAAAAGGAAAGAGTTAAGTGCTAAAATGACCCTGACTTTAGCCTGAAAGTGCTCATATAACCCTGCAATCTCAGAAATGGCCAAAATAATCCTTGACCATGTTGACTTTTTAGTCAATTAGTTTTCTGTCAGAATAAGGTGATAATACCATTTTGCCCTTATTTTAAAAAAGGTCACAAAATATGAAATGACATCCTTGTCCCTTACTTTATTTCTCTTTTTCCTCTTGCATTTTCTATTCTTCTCCGGACTTTCTTCCCGCTCCACACTTCTTCCAACTTTCTTCAGCTCAAAGCACAGAAATTGAGGCATCACCTCATCATTATGTGTTAGATATTGCCCCAATTATTTACCTCTGATCCCCTTTATAGATTTGGTTTTGTTCATTGTTTGAGATTTAGGTGTAAAATGTGCCATTGGGGGTGAATTTCCTAGGGTTTTTTATAGTTTTTAGAATCTTGCATGTTTTATTGTGGTTTCTGGGCTCGTGGAGATGTTAGGGTTTGTTTTGTTTGGCTATGGATGGGGTTTAATTTCGTTTCATGTACTGTCAGAACAGGGGACATTTTTTCATAATTTTTTGTGTTTTGAATGGTTGTAATGTTAGGTGGTTTCTGTGGATTTACTTTGGTGCCTTTTTTGGATGTAGTTGCTATAATTTGCTGCCTTCCTTGTGGCTCTTGTATGTTGTGAGGGCATTCAAGTATTAATTTCTAAAATGTCTATTGTGCTGAAATAACCTTCATTTCATTAACTATATGTTGAAACAACCTTGTCTTTATAGCGGAAGTGTAGATACAACCCTGACTTTATTCACTATGTGCTGAAATAACCATGTATAACTTTGAGGGTATTTTAGGTGCAAAATTTTCAAATTTTAGCCAAAGGTTATTTTAGTCATTTCTTTTTTTCTCTTCGTCGGAATTTACATGGTCAACGCCAGAAAGATAGAGTTTGGGTATATCGGCACAATTTTTTCAAAAGTTAGGGTTAGTTGGCATATAAAATATTAAGTTAGGGTTATTTTAACACTTTCTGAGATTGCAGGGTTATATTGGTACTTTCAACCTAAAGTTTGGGTTATAAATGTAAATAAATTAAAAGTAAATTGAGTGGATGAAACAATCTAGAATTTTCCAAATATGGAAAGGAGGCAATATAAAAAAAAAACTTCCCTAAAAGGAAAGGGAGCCAATATTAAAAGACCAGAGGGAGTATTACTACTGCTATGTGTGGACTTGCACGTTTACTCTTCGCATAACATCATATAGCTTAATAAGGCTTGTGCAGAATCAAGGTTTCAGATGTAACTTATATGTTTCAGATGATTTTTCAACCAAATGCTATCGGAAATAGTGAAACATAATGATGCCACCTTCAAGTGCATCCTTCCTGTTTATGCCATTGATGAAATATGACAAAAAGTATACACGGTTACCTTAAGGTCAGGGTTCATCTCATGGCCTGAAATTGCAACTGCCTTGGTTGATACATACCGTAAAAGTTGGATCTTGTGGCCCAGACACAATATCCTTGATGGAATGCAGTTGAATATAAAGAACATTTATAGGTGCTCAACTACATTATATAGGTGCTTCAACTTTATCATGTAGGTGCTTCATATAGGTTTATTCCAACGTGATCGCTAATCCAAACCTCACAAGAGCCCCTGAAATATCATCTAACTAAAATTATGCTATACAAACTATTCGGAGCAAGAAAACTTGCTCCGGCACCGACTCTGATTCCAGTCACAAAACTTTGGCAGTAGAAGGAGCATGCGCCATCTCCACTACATGGCGTTTCCATCTTCCAGTGTCATCGACAAGTACCAGTCCTCCATGCTAGCATGGTCAGATTTTTTGAGGAGGATGTAGGACAAGTACCAGTCCTGCAATTGAAGGCAGCAACGGAGAAGGAGAAGAGCTTCTCCGGGAGCAACTCAGGGCTAGTTCCAAACATATTCGGGATTCTGATTAAGTCAAACATTAAATGTAGGGCTCAAAATCGTCGGGTTTGGTTTTTTGGCATTGATAGTAATGGTGAGTTTGATCTTTCATCGTCGATGGCGAGAGTGATTTCTTCCGATGTGCAGAAGAGAGAATTTTTCAGAATTTGAAAAGGTGGCCTGATTAGTTATAACCCGCTAATTTAGCCCACGATTTTCAGCAACACAACAAAATTGCAGCCATCGGATGACATTATTTGATGGCTCAGATTTATTCTCACATAAGTGGGTATTCTCACCTAAATGAGTGTTCTCACACACCTAAATGAGTGTTCTCACATGGACCCTAATATATATATACACACACTTCCTCCGTCCTAGCTTAAGCTGCATAGAATATTTTTCCACAGTTTTCAAGAAACATGTTTGGCCGTTAATATGTTTAACTACATATAATAACAACAAACAAAAAGTTAATATTTAGAAACTACTTATTACGACGAATCCAACAATATCACATATGATAGTATTATTATATATATTTATTAAATACGTGGTTAAAATTTGACAGTGTTGACTTGTCAAACAGTAAAATTGCATCTTAACCTAGGATAGAGGGAGTGTGTGTTTATATATATATATATATATACATACATACATATATATATCCTTACATCCACCTT
>JAULKJ010327095.1:0-10212 GCA_032355405.1 Rubia balearica
TTCCAAAATTTCAAGATGATTCACCATCGTCATCGCATCAATTTTTTTTTAAAAAAATATTATCGATTCTAGTTCTTTTATTTCATTGCCGGTTTATTGTAAGTGTGGTGTGAACTTTGTTATTAATATTTATTGTGTGTTTTTATTATAATTTCAATTTAAAATTTTAGTATTTCATATCATACCTTTTTTATAATAATTATATTTTTTTTAAATGATTTAAACAAACCATATTTTAGAAAAACAAAATTGGGATTACATTAACATGATATTTTACAATTTATATTCTTTTTATTATTACAACATAATTTTCAAGTATATTTTATTTATTAGTGGAGAATTCATACACTAATTTTATACATGACTTATTTTTCACAATAAAATTTCACAAATAATAATATCTTAAAAATATTTTTATTAAAATAATATTGTTAATGAATTTAAACGTAAATAAATTTGAGTGATAGATCATCAAGTTTAAATAAATAATATTTTAATATAAAATTTGTTTAATAATAAAATGATCAATGCATTTTTTTTTAATAAAGAATAATGAAAAATTAGAATTCAATGAAATCAAATATTTTAGAAAAGTAAGTAAAATATAAAAATAATTAAAAGGAAGGAAATAAAAAAATCAGAAAACAAATAAGTCAAAAACAAAACAAATGGAAACAAATTGGTAAGATCTTGGGAAAACCCGTCTTTCCATAGGTTTATGGAAAGACGGGGTTTAATTCAAAAAATTAAAGGTAAAACGTGTTACTTGCAATGTTAAAAATTTATTATGCAACGTGTAGTAGTTATAATCTTTATAATCTGATTCATGCAACCTGCAAATTTTATCTTCATTTCTTCTAATTTGTACTTTAAACCTTGGTTTTTCCATAACTTATGGAAAGACCGTCTTTCAACAAACGGACTCAAAACAAAAAGTAAATAAATAATAAATAAAAATACCTTACTGTTTTGGCTATAGTACCGCTCCATATATAACGCTTACTGTAGCCAGGGATGATCATGGGTCGGGTCTAATAAGACCCAGACTCGACCCTAAGAAAATTTATTTAGACCCAGACCCATAGAGTCTAAAAATTTTAGACTCGTATTGATACGATATTAAAAATATCATTTATTATATTTTTCTTAGTTTAATATTTTTAGGAGGTCGACATTATACTTTTTTTCAACTAGGTTTTTTAATGAGATTGTGTGATCATTTTATTTTATTATTATTATTATTAATGAAGTCATAAACTCCTCCATGTTGGTTTAGAAGAGTTTTGGTAATAATTTAATTAGTGTTTACAATATTCAGTTTTATTTTGATTAGAATTAGATTTGTTAGGTTTAGATATGGTAGATTCATTCAAGAATTCATCCAATATTTGGATTGATTTAATTGGATGAATATGGTCATCATTTGTACTTAATTAGGTAGTTTAGTTAGATATGGTTTTAGTTTCTTAAAACTGTCATAAGTTAAATCAGATTCTTATTGTAATTAGGGTATTTGTTTGAATTTTACCTCTATAAATAGAGGGTACAACCGATATTTTCATACATATTTTATCAATCATATATTCAGACTTTTGAGACATTCTCATTATCTTCATTGTTGCTTCCTGCGGGTTATTTAAGTTTCAATTTCCTTTATAAGGTACCCTGCGGGATAGACGCTTATAGAGAAATCTTGTGATCTAAACCTGCGGGCTATTTAGATTACAAGTCGAGTTGAGTGTATCATGCGGCTAGACACTGCAATTCGTGCGTGTGAATTAGGTTGGGCAAAATTTCAAGTTCAAACAAAGATCCGATATTCCGCAAACCAGAGTTTTCGCAAGGAAATTCATATCACTTACTTAGATCCGATGGGTCTAAATGGGTCTTGGGTCCAAAACGGGTCCTAAATGGGTCTAATATTTTTTTTGCTTCACTAAATAAAATATATATTGTCTTAAATGCAAATAATTGTAAGTTAAATATGTATTAGAATTGTTTTTTTCAAGATAAAAATATACAATACATTTATATAGTTAGGTAAAAATACAAAGAGGATATGAAAGTAATTTATAAATTTAGGTAAAATTATATATAGTTAGTCTTATATGGATCAGCAGGTTGGGTCTGGGTCTGGGTCTTAGTATTTTAGATCCAGATCCGGAACCATGTCTAAAAATCTAAACTCATACCCATACTCGGACCCAATGAGTCTAAATTTTTTAAATCCATACCCGACCCAATGGGTTTGGGCCGGGTCCTAGACCTATGACACCCCTAACTGTAGCTGCGCCAAAAATCGAACGCCATTTTTGCGTACCATTGGAGTCATTTTTTTTGCTTTTTGCGCATGGAACGTTAAGTTCCTGCACCGCTGGAATTGCTCTAAGTAAATAAAAAAGTGAATGGGGTAAATGATTTCCTTACTTAAGACCTATTTAGTCTTGAGAAATCCACAATAAGTTCAATAAATAGTTAAGTAAAACCATGCATTTTTATGTTTGAGATTAGAATGACTTTTACAAGTTTTCTACGAAGCCTGATTTCTAGTGGAAATGAATTTAAAGTGTGCCATGTAACCTTAGGAATGCCTTTATGAGTTTTACTATTACCTTTAGATTATCCTTTTTTGTATTCAAGAATCTGCAAGTTTCCCTCATTAATAAGATGTTATTAGAAATCTCCTCTGTTGTGAATTATTTTTGGCGTTTTTCATTGTCTTCTGCATTAATATGGTTAGGATACATTATAAGTATTTAATAAGCATTCACCATCAACATGGGCTTTTTTCATCCTGAAATAGGTTTTTAAAGAAACGTACTAATGCACTTTGTATTTAATGCCTACTAGTAATCTAGTCATACTGATAATTAATCCTTATTTTTTGTATTTTTGTCCCCATCTTTTGTCCATATAGTTTTTTGCCTTTTTTTAGTACTACTAGTATGTCTGCTCTTCCAATTATCTTTCTAACAGTCCAACCTCTGCCTTATCTAGATTTTCTAAAGTGGTTTGATTTTCAAATATACACATCTTTTAGAGTATGAACAAATGTTACCTCTCTCCTATATTTTGAAAATTTTCTTTAAATTTTTTTATTCCACTTCTTTAATATTTCCGATACACACTTTAGTTTGAGCGTGACATTTTATAGTGAAAAATTCTATAAATGGTTCATTTCAACTATGTTAAACTATATTTTTATATTCATATTTATAAAGCCACATATAAGTGAAACGAAAGTATTTTGGACAAGTTTTTTCACACGTGCTTAAAGTAACTAATACATGGAAGTGTCCATATAATGTCAGCTTAAAGCTTGAGCTGAATTTAAAGGAAAAACTATTACTGATATATATATATATTTATTTATTAAGCACATATCTAGATATTATTTTAATGTAATTTATCTTATTTCCATCGACAATACTATTTGTAACTACTCCATATTCATGAAACTGTCAAAATAAAAAATGCTATTAAGTTCTGATCTTCCTTTGTATTCTTGTAGTGATCTAATGACATTAAAATCACCTACGAGCATGTAAGGGTTGTTTGAAAGATTTAAGAGATTGGTGTACATTTCTTGTCTTATTAATCAGCAATGACATCATATATACTTATCATGTGCCAAAATTTTGAGGAATCTTTATTTTTTAATCTTAGATCTAAGTATTTGGCATCATCAACAAAAATTGACACAACTAAATCTATATTCTATATTTTCAAAAAAATTATATATTATTTTGTGAGTTTCATTATCAAAGTGGAAATTGTACTTGTATAAGTCTAATTCAGACTGACTTAATTAGCCTTGCTTCGTTGATACAAACATGATCAGATTTGTATAATATATTTAGATAATTAAAACATAATTTAGAATTTAAAAAATTATTCATTCTAAGAAATTAGGCTAATTTGCACTTTTAATATGTGATGATTTTGCAGAAAAATGTGCAATTGCCCACATACTAGGTAAAGTAGCTAGTTTGATCTCTTTTGTCTTTATGAATGTTAAAACAATAGTGGTTTGAACATGTGGTCACCCTTTTAGGCACTTTTCATGGTAAAATTTTTATCATTTAATATATAACTCTTGAAAGTCAGAAAATTGGCAAGATCTAATAAGCCACCTTAATTTCTACTGTCGTTGTGTTTACCATTAAGGTATATGTATTGTTTCTATGTTATTAATAGTAATTAACATTTACGTATTGATTACTTCCATTCTATGAAAAAAATATACATATTTGTGAACATACATACATATTTTTGATAAAAAAATCAGACAATTGAATGCATATAATGTTTTATTTCAAAAACAGTTTGTGGGTTTGTGATTGTTACCTGAATTCATGAATTGTTTGCAGTGTCGAAGTTATGGCCATCACAAGAAGTCGATCAAGAACAATGGTGGCTCACAATACAATATCTACCATGATGATGCTACCAGACGAGTTAGTGATTGATATTTTTACAAGTCTCTTGGGAAAGGAAGTGGGACAAAGAAAATGTGTATGCAAGTCTTTGCATTCAATAATCGAGAGCCAAGCTTTTTTAGAGACCTACCAAAATCGTCAACGGTGCCTCATGTTGTACTCATTGGAAAAAATCAATGGGGAGAGTAGTTTCAGCCATTGTTTTTACTACCCCCCTCTCCGACAGCTAACAGAACACAATGATGGTTTATGTTGTTGCCTGAACTACCAACTATGGATTTGGATTTTTCTGATGTGGGGACGCAATTGATTAATGGTCTTATATGTGTTGGCAAAAGACAGATGCATTTTGATTAAGAAATAATCTAGTTCACTATCTACAATGTGTTTACTAGAGAAGCTATGATGATACCAAAATCCCTGCCATATACAAGCACAAAATCCACCTTTCATTTTGAGTATGACTTAGCAAGCAGCACATACAAGTTTCTCATACTAATATTCAAGGTTAGGGCACGTTTAATGTCCGATCACCCTCCACGGGTCAACATATTGACGATTAAACCATCCTCTCCAGTGTCCAAATAGAGAAGGATAAAACAAGAATTTATAATATGCAATTTCCCCCATAAGGGTTATTTTATATACTTCATGATGATACCTAATGAAGGGAGAACACTTTCTGGTGATGGTTCCTATATTGGTTTTGGCACAAGGCAAGACCGATGTTATTTTATGTCAAGCTCGAGAAATTCCATGGGGCTGAACTTCCTGTGGATGTGAAAGACAACTGGAGAAAAATTATTCCCCGAGCTAAATTTAATGGAACGGATCTTGATTTATCTATTTGGATACTTCCAACGGAAGGTGATCATAACCATTTTGTATGTTTTGTACGGGAAGAAAATGAGGGTCAAAGATGGAGTAGAAAATATTGTGTACAATTACAAGAAGAAATGGTTGGTTTAGCTATTGCAACTGGGTGGCCTTCCTTTACAGGTGATGAAGATTTTTTTTGATGAATTCAAGGGATATATATTCATTGAATATGGTGGCAAGATTCTGGTTTGGAAAGCTCCCTGATAAGCCTCTTGATTTGGATCTTCAGCACTGTTGTCGGGCCAATTATTATGGTTTCAATGCAAGGCTATTTAGTTTGTTGTTTATTTTCCATTAGAACATGTGCTAGGTGGTCTGGTTTAGCTGGAACACCAAATCTTTTGATATATACTTCTTTTGCCAATTAACTTTTGGCACCATTAGACACTTGGATATTATTAATATTTTATACCCACATTTTCCTTCTATAGAGATTCTCGTTTGATTCCAGAAGCTCCCAATGTCAGTGCCAGTCATCCAACCCCTAGCATTCTCAAACGTGTTTAAAATGTTCCCTTTCATTGTCTTTTGGTACCAGGATTGAGCCGACGAGAACACCAGGTTGCAGAATTTTGAATAGCGTGTCATTAAAGCTAGTGAAGGAGATTTTGTAGGAGCTAATGAAGTTAGTGTAGTGGTTGTGTTGGCCATCAAATTCACTGCCATTAATTATATGATAATTATGTATTTATGCATTGTATGTTTAAGAATGTTACTTTTAGATGTTTAAGTTTGTTTATGTCGTTCTTCCATGAATGTTGAATGTTTGATGATTTTTGAATTTAAGGTATTTATCATCGGTGTAATGGTTGTGGTGCCAAATAATTTCACAGGTTAATTTTCACTATTTTTAAGTGCTTATGTGGTTGTATTTTGTGATGGTGACCATTTTCATGAATGCATTTGATGAATAATTACCTTCAAGTTTTGTACATGGTACTTGTTATTTTTAGTAAAATTTAGTGTTTAAATAAAGTTATTAAGTATAAATAGTTAGTTCACTGACTTGAAAATCTAAATTTAAGAACGCAAGACTTAGGTAAAAAATTGTGATGTTAACATTCATCAATATGAAACAGTAAAACATCATAGCACAAAAGTATAACATCATTTATTCTAAATACTCAAATATCAACATATTTTATGTTTATAATTAGCCTGATATTCTAAATAGTCACAATAGAAAATTATAACTTTTACCTAAACATTTGAAAACTATTTCTTCACTACAACACATAAATGTTCAATCTATGTCATACTAATCGTCAACATGTATCTGTAAAACGCCACATTATAAAATTATAATATCATAAGGCAGCACTGCAATATCACAAGTTTGAGTAAAAAAATCATAACAAAACAGTGACATACTATATGTCCACCGCAACACATGAATACATAGTAGCTACTTGAAAATTGTTATCAATACGTATATGTAAAAAATCTAAACATAATATTGTAACATCACAGGACAGCGGTGCAACATCAGTTGTGCACTGTAAACACACAAAAATATAGACTAATTTATTTAATCCAAAATGATATTAAACAAGTAAAATTGAAAATTTAATAGTTACATTACTGAAAACTTTTCTAATTATTCTAATATCTTCCAAGTTTTTCTGCAAGTAATTTTTATCTATTATTCTTTAATGCATTGCTATTATTTAATTATTATTTTGTGTACTTTTTATAAATAATTTATTTGATATATATATATATGTAATGTTAATGGATTCACAAAATCAACACTCAAACCCAAAGATCCCATGCATCACAACATATCCTTCATACTTCATCACTACCAATGCCTTCATTCTATTCTAATCCCATTTATTATAATTGGTCTCCAAATCCCACAAGTGAATATCAAGCCTATTTTTATACTAATCCACTTTATGTGCCAAATCCCCCAATCCCTTAGCATGGTAACCAAAACATCTCACGATTTTAAACTATACGTTGGTGGTTAGCTAGTATATTAGATACTTTACCAAATAGGGGGTTATAACCACCTTGTGTGGTTAATCACCCTAATTTTTCTATTTTGTTAGCATTTAGTTGTCTAGTGTGTTTGCCTCTATGATTTGATCATTATTAGGATATTTTGTGTTCTTGTCGGAGATCAATCATCTGAGAAGGTCATTCAAGGATGGTAGTAGAATGAAAATCACAAATCTAGTGGCAGAAGATTGTTATGATTAGGAAAGAAGAGGAGAAGAAAAGAAGCAAAAATGGAGCAAGGGCAAAATGAAGATCACAGACACGGTCTGTGCCACCCAGCACAGACCCAGAAGCACGGACCATGCCAACCAGCACTGTTGTTATTTTTCAGAAGCCAAGACTTGAAGATTAAAGGCCTAGAGAACAAACCGTGCAAATATGCACGGTCCATATTTTACAGAATGGACGGACCTTGAGGAACAAGCCCTAGGGAACGAACCGTGCAAATATGCACGGGCTGTACTTAGGACTTTGTCATGGACTGTATCTATCTGCACATTGTGTGCCATGAGTTTGACTAGGGTTTCTAGAGCTGACTTTTACTTTTTCCCTCTTCCCACCTATAAAGCACTCACATATATAATGGAAAATGAGGCAAACTTTTGGGCAAAGAACTATATTTTTTCACTCTCTCTTCATTTATTTCTCTATGTTTACCATGTCTAATACATTTATTGTTATGAGTTATTCTAGATTAGGCTAGAATGGGAGAATTTTCTAAACATGTTTAGTAGATAAATTGTGAGATTCCAAGATTCTTCCTATCTATTGCTTTGATCATCATTATTACTTGTGTCTAATGTTTATGATTATGCATGATTGAGATTAGCTTTATATATATATATATATATGTATATATTCGGCTGAAAGGGCAAAGTACAAGAGACCAAAGGCTGAAAGAAACAGGATTTAGGCTACAATTATATTACCATAAGAGTTATAATGTAATGCTAACTTTAACAAAAAAATATATTAAATCATCTAATCAAATCTAATTATAATAATTAAAAAATATCTGAAATATTCTTAATACTCTTCCTCAAGTTGGAGTGCGAAAGTCCGAAATGCCCAACTTACGAAGAAATAATTGAAACCAATGACGAGCAAGAGATTTAGTAAAGATATCAGTTGGTTGATTTGAGGTGCCGATATTTACACTTATTTATTAGTTTTTCATGTTAGTTTTTTATTTCAATACTTGTAGTCGGTCTCACACAACCCTCCATCTCCCTTATGTATGACCGCACACTTGATGACGCTTGTGTGTTTTGTTGCTGCATGAATCTATCTTCCGAACCCCTTTATCTCTGTGGACGACCTCAACTTACCATTGCATATCTTTTAGTAGTCGGTTGTAATAGGGAAAATTTCACCTTTGATTTGTGCACTAGTTTCAACGACGTTAGTATGCTCATCAAGCTATTTAAAAAAATTACAGAATTTACCCACGTTATATTTTATTTTTGAAAAAATTGAATTCCACACCCCGCCTCACCATAAGATTGTATGAAGCAGGCTTACCCAAATATTTTTAAAATGAACGTGCATTCGTAGCTTAATTCCCATGGATTCTTAATTTATTGATAAAAGAAATGACATGTATAGTGTGGAAATTTTTAAGAGATATTGCTAATGTAAAAACTGGATGCTTCTAGGGAAATATTGAAGAGATAACACGCACTCCCTCCGTCCTACTTCATTTTGCTCAATTGCTTTTTGGGAGTCAAACTTTGTAATTTTTTACCGTGAATATACATGAATCCATATATAATAAAAATATCATGTGACGTCTTAATATTTATTTTTAAATATTAATTTTTTATGCAGCATTATTATAGGTAACTAAAGATATTTACGGTCAAATATGCTCATTGAAAACCGTGAAAAAGTAAATAAGAAAAATGAAGTGGGACAGAGGGGGTACATTACATTAATATTCCGATCAATATTTAAAATTAAAAAAACTGCAAAATGTGACATTGAACATGTTAAGATGAGATTAAGGATGTGGGAAGTTCATCAACCACTACAGCTTCACATTTTGTGTGAAGGATCATACACCTTTGCCAGCAAGAGAAGATGATTGGTTCTGGATGCAGTGATGCCAACAGTCTCAGACATGTCTAATTCATCTGGCTTGAGATCATTTGGGAGTTCCCATTCAAAGTAGTAAAGCAAAAGAGCTAAAGGAAGGTATATATTAGCAAGACCAAAAGAGATACCTGGGCACATCCTTCTTCCTGAACCAAACGGTATATACTCGAAGTTATTTCCAGTGAAATCTTTGGTACTGTTCTCAAATCTCTCTGGTATGAAATTTTCGGGATTATCCCAATACTCAGGGTCTCTTCCCATTGCCCAGGCGTTAATGATGACTTTTGTTTTGACAGAGATCTTATAGCCATCAATCACACATTCTTCCCTTGTTTCTCTTGGAATCAACAATGGCCCCGGAGGGAGTTTCTTTAACCACGTGCTTGAGGTATATCAGATCTCCAATGTCGGATTCCTCAATTGTTTTCCTCCGTGCAAGGGCCATCCGTATCTCCGTCTGTGCCTTGGCCATCTCCTTTGGGTGTCGAATCAGCTCTGTCATTGCCCACTCAACTGTTGCGGACGATGTTTCTGTACCAGCAGCAAACATGTCCTGGAAGAACCATATATATGTTGAATGAATGACTGACTAGTGCGAGGAAGTGAAAATATATTTCCTCCGTCCCTCTTTAACTAGCACATAATCTTTTCACTATTTCAAATAAACATGTTTTACTGTAAATATATGTAATTACGGACAATAGCGACACATAAAAATTAATATTTAGAAACTTCATGTTACGACAAATCTAACAGTATCTCATACGATAATGTCATTACTCATATGTATAATATC
>JAULKJ010327105.1:0-10211 GCA_032355405.1 Rubia balearica
GTTGGATAACAACCCCAATTTTGTACAAAGTGCCAAGATCTAGACTTTCATACAAAGAATATGGAATCACCTTAATGGAAACACCTAAGTCTAGCATGGAATTGTTAACATAATTCCCTCCTATCTCACAAGAAATTGTAAATATTTAAGGATCATCGCATTTAGCAGGCAACTTCTCATCAAAAATGGCTGAGAAACATTCACTTTTTCCACTCTTCTTTTTACTTTGCAATTTTTTTTGATTAATGGTACACAACTCTTTGAGAAATTTAGCATAGCTAGGAATTTTATTTATAGCATGAAAGAGTGAAATGTTTACGTCACATCTACCAAAGACATTGTAGATGACTTTGTTGTCCTCTTTGGTCCTTCTATCCTTCAAGGCCTCCGGAAATGGTAGTTTTCAATCATAGATAGGGATCTCCACCACTTTGTATTTATTCCGAGGAGCTGATGAGGTTTTAGAATTTGATCGTGGTCTAAGTATGAAAGTTTACACCTCGATTTGTCCCCCCTCATTCATCTTCTCATTGGCCAACTCCTCATCCTTCCTCTCAACTTCTTCTTATGTTTCAAGCCCTAGGTCTACATAAACCTTGCCTTCGGGTACTTTCACTTCCATTCCACTCCTCAATGTGATGACACTGACATTTTGATGAGGGTTAATCTCCGATTGAGAAGGAATTTTCCCCAAATCGCTTGCCTCCATTCAATTCAATATTTGAGCCATTTGGCTCACTTGAGTCTCTATTTTTTTAAGGCTAGAGTCGGTCTTCTCTTGGTGTTTATTAGTCTTGACCGCACATATGGTCAACTTCCTAATGACTTGCATGATTTCCTCCTTTTACATCTCCGAACTTTCTCCTTGATTGTGGGGCTTATCACTAAGCCATTGGCATTGAGGTTGTGGTGGCCGATATTGTTGCTGAGGAGGGCGATAAGTTTGAACATTTTGACCTTCTTTTGCCGCATTATAAGGTCGATTTTGGTAGCCTTCACCTCCTTGGTAGCCTTGATATTCTTGATAACCTTTATTTTGGTATCCTTGGCAACCTTGATATCCAATAAAACTCACCTCCTCCACATAATCATCTTGTAAAGAAGCACATGCATCCGTAGGATGCGGAGAAGAGTAAAGCTCTCAAGATTTCACATAAGGTTTTCCTCCGGATTGTGTCATCAATGCCTTGATCATAGAGTTGAGAGTCGACCCTTGATCTTCAAATTTTCCATGGTTGGATGAAGCAATTGCAATGTTTGGATTTTGATTTCTCAAATTGGTTCTCGATCTAAAATTTTTTGACTCTTCAGCTAGCTCTTCATTGAGCTCTATAGCTTCCCCGGAGAAATTAACCATTACAAGCTCCCCTCACTAGCCTTTGATCTTGATCAAGAAGACCGTTATAGAAATAGTAGACCAAATCCCCATCTGAATAGCCATGATATGAAAAACTAGCAAGAAGTTTCTTAAACCTTTCCTAAAAGTTATAGAATGACTTATCGAGTTAGAAGATGTTGCTTATATCCTTCTTCAAGATGGCGGATTTTGAAACCTGGAAGTATTTTGAGAGAAACTTCCTCTTCAACTCAATCCATAAGGTGATGCTCCTGGGTGAAATATAATGGAGCCAATCCCTTACGGCATCTCACAATGAAAATGGGAAGGCCTTCAACATATAAATGTTCCTATTGACCCCTTTGGGAAGCATCCCACTACAAAATATATAAAAATCAAGAAGGTGTTTGTTGGGATCTTCCCCTTGCCTACCAAGAAAGGTTGGTATCAAGGGAATCAATCTGGACTTCAACTCAAAATGCCCACTAGCTTCAATCACCGGATATGTGATACATATCGGTTGGTGCTCTAGATTAGGAGTCATGACCTCCCTCAATTGGATTTGTCTCAACGGGATGTTCCCTCATTGAATGTGAGGGTCTTGAGGTCCTCCTCCCGGAACTTCCTCTTCATGGTCCTCATGATGATCCATAGAGGTTTTAGGTTCCGCAAAATGGTCACTAGGAGGGGTGTGATCCAAACTTTCCAAACAAAGCCTCCTAACCCTTTTTAAGTTCAATTCTAACTCGGGGTCGTAGTGTAGGTGTTCTTGTGAATAGGATAAAGTACAAACCATACACCAAGAACTTGAAAATTACATCTCCAAGCAAACCTTATATGAAATACAAACCAAATAAAAGCAAACTAACAAATATTTACAACTAGCACATATTCACAAATAATATGCTCAAACACTTAAAAATATAAGCATCCTCCCCGGCAGTGGCGCCAAAATTTGAGAGGTCATCATCATGCCTCTCAAAGATACAATTTATAATTCCTAGATGCTTCCTAAACACAATTAAGTAGATAGTGGCAAATAGGGGTTTTCCGAAACAAAACGGATTTTCCTAAGGGTTTTCACATATAACGGTGAACACTACGCTAGATGTAAAGATATACATACATATAAAAGCTTGTAAAGAGGGAGAGGGTTTCAGGTTGGTTTTTCTAAGTCAATTTGAAGACAAGTTAACTAGTAAGCAATGTAAATGTACTGAATATGTAACAACTAATAATAAGAGTTTAAACACAAGTTACGGGACCTTGGCACCATTAATTTCGACTTTCAAACCTCTTATCAATCATTGAACATAAAACCTATTGAATACTTTTACTACTTGTGAAGATAAATCATCTATGCTTCTTTGATAGTAGTTTACAAGGGTAAATTCTACATCTCTTGCTAAACCTCACTAATGACTCCTTTAGTCGATCATTACCCAAAAGTATCCCATTAATGACATTAAGTAAAAAGAATCAACAAGCTTGGTAACACTTATAAACACTACACCATGTCTAAACATTGAACCAATTCATGCATTTACACAAGATTAGTCAAGAACGTTCAACGTTCATAAACTTCTCCTATTTTTTACTCAAAACAAACATGATAAAGATTTTGACATTATCACATTTATCTAGCATTCATCAAATAATAAAAAATACTAAAATCTCTAATTCATGTCTTTGTATTTTATATCAAAGAAAGGATAATAAGCTATTTTCTCCAAACCCTAACAAGTAATCATACAAGCAATTGATATACTGAATCTTGTAAAACCATTAATATATTCAACAACCAAATTCAAGAACAATAAATTCACAATAGCAAAGCATTAAATATCTTCACACAAAGTTCTCAGGACATGGGCTTGGAAGCCTTAATCAATTGCTCCCAAGACTAAGTTTAGCTACTAGAATCCATACTAAACAACAATAAAAATCCAAACATAAAATCAAGATGAAGGAAAGACAAAAATGGTGAAAAACTAGGGTTTTATGGCTTTGGAATTGGGAGACAAACTTTCTATAAAAAGAGGATATAAGAGAGTTTTATGGTAAAAAAAGCCCAAAATATAAATTTGGCAGTGGGCCGTCCCGACTGGGGACACATGCGCCGCGACCTGCGATGAGCAGAGTAACCTTCCCTCACATGTTGTCTTCTTGTATAAGTGTAGTTTCTCCTCTTCCCTTATTCGGGTCTTCAAGGTCTTCATTTTCATCAAAATGTAGTCTTCATGGTTTTTAAATCTTCAAACCATTACCTCATCTCACAAAATCCTTATTAAAAGTGACAAGAGCGCTAAAATCACTCTTAACCCTTGTAATAGAACTTCAAGGTAAAATGGAGTATCCAAATCATAAAAGAATAACAAAATGAGTACAAAAAATCCAAATCATTTTATAATATGGACATATCCTCCTGAGTCAAACCCTGGCTATTGATTGTTAAAGTTATAGGATGGGGTCATCTTCAGCTTTAATGTACTTTCAACAAACCTTCCTTTCAATAAAAATTACCTCATTGATAAATTATGTTAAGCTTAACCGGTAATTATAGATTCTCATTTATTCCTTCAGTAAATTGATTCCTCACAAATGCATTATCCTTTCGCATACAAACCCATCTCATGGTTGGTTCGAGATATTTCCAATATTCATCCAAGACACAATATTCTTGCTTAATATTTCATAAGTACAAGTTTTTTTCATACAAGATACAAAGAATCCCGGTGTTCATTTTTTCCCAAGTAGCAATTAGTCTCTACCAGTATATGCTCTTGATTCTTTGAACTAGAGTTACTTGGATTTTAGATTGATTGTGGTTGATTAGAGGCAGCCATTCTTCATTCATTAGGATGAAAATTTTGTTTTGACTACATATGGGTAGGATTACAGCAACCCACTACTGTGTCTCTTCCTCAGTAAAGTTTGAAGATTATGAGTCAAACCGTATTCTTTGATTATTAAAGTTGTGGGATGGGGTATTTTTGGGCATGAAGGTGCTTTCAACTAAAATTTCTTTAACTAATAAGTCTCTCATTGATACATTATATTCAAGTTTAACCGGTATTTGGATATTCTCCCTTAATCCTTCGATATACTAATTCTTCACAAATGCATCAATTCTCTCGTATACCAATCCTTCTCATGGTTAGTTTGAAATATTACAAATATATATCCAATATGTGTTTCCTTTCTTCATAATATTTAGTAGGAGTGTTTTTCCATTAAGGACATAGTTGGAACTTTGTATAAACGAAGCCTGGGCTTCAATCTTTTCAAAGTTCAAATAAGTATCTTCTAGCATATGCTCTAGATTCATTAAACTACGACACTTGGATTTCGGATGGATTTTGGCTGATTTAAGGGAGCCATTCTTCATTCATTGGGACTAAAAGTCATATTTTAATATCTCACGGTAGAAGCACAGCCTTCCATCACATTGCCTTTTCCTCGACCGAAGTTGGAAGATCCTGAGTCAAACCTGGGCCTATAATTGTTAAAGCAGTAGGATAGGGTATTTTTCGGTCTTAGGTACATTATGTTGAAGCCTAACCGGTATTTATAGATTCTCATTTAGTCATTCGATTAAACGGTTCTTCACAAATGCATCATACCCTTGTATATAAACCCTGATTTTAACAATAAGATCATCATTGATACATTACGTTGAAGCTTAATCGCTATTTGAAGATTCTCCATTAGTCTTTAAATAAATAGTTTCTTCACAAATGCATCATCCTCTCGCTTTCCAACCTTTCTCATGATTAGTTCGAGATATTGCCAATATTCATCCACGGTGTAATTTCCTTGCTTCATATAGCTTAAGTGCTAGGTTTTCCATTGAGCATGTATTTGGAACAAGAAAATTGTAGCCTAATCTTAAATCCTTGCCTAGAATAATCGGTTTCTTTCACCATATATTATTGATTCTTTGAGCTAAACTTACTTGGATTTCAAATTGATTGTGGTTTATTTAAGGCATCCATTCTTCATTCATTAAAACTAAAAGTTGGATCTAAATAATTCTTGGTAGAACCACAGCTTCTAGTTACTGGACCTTTTAATCAGCGTAAGTTAAAAGATTCTGAGTCAAACCCTGGCCTTTGATTGTTAAAGTTGTAGGATGGGATGACTTCATCCTTAATGTACTTTCAACCAACCTTGATTTCAAAAAAAATCCTTCATTGCTATATTATGCTGAAGGTTAACTTGTATTTATAGATTCTACTTTAGTTCTCCGATAAACTGGTTCTTCACAAGTACATCATCCACTCGCATACAAACTGTTCTCATGGTAAGTTTGAGATATTGGAAATATTCATCCACGGTGTGATTTTCTTGATTCATATTGCATATGTGCGTGTATTTTTTTCATCAAGCATGATGTTGGAAAATGATACAATCAAAGCCCGATCTTAAATCTTTCCCTGGTAGAAAGCATTCTCTTTCAGTATATGCTCTTGATTCTTTGAATTAGACTCACTTGGATTTTCATATTGATTGTGGTTTAATTGAGGAATCCATTCTTCGTTCATTAGGATTAAAAGTTGGATTTGAATAAGTCTTTGTTGAACCACTGCTGCCTATCATTGTTTCTCTTCCTCGGCCTAAGTCAGAAGATCCCGAGTCAAACCCCGACCTTTGATTATTATAGATGTAGGATGGGTCATCTTCGGCCTTAATATAGTTTTAACAACCCCTGATTTTAAAAAAAATCCCTTATTGATATATTATGTTGAAGCTTAATCGGTGTTTATAGATTCTTCTTTACTCAATTGAAAAACCATTCTTCACAAAGGCATCATCCTCTCGCATACAAACTCTTCTCATGGTTAGTTGAGACTTATCCACGGTTCATTTTTCTTGCTTCATATTGCTTTAGTACGAGTAGTTTTACCAAAAGTACGTGGTCAGAACATGATACAAGCGATTCCCAACCATCAATCTTTCCTAAGTAGCAATCATTCTCATCCAGCATAGGCTCTTGATTCTTTGAACTTGACTGACTTGATTTTGAATGGTTTGTGGTTGATTTAAAGCAACCATTCTTCGTTCATTAGGACAAGAGGTTGGATATGAATAAATTTGGATAAGACTATAGCCACCCATTACAGTACCTCTTCCTCAGTAAAGTTAGAAAATCGCGATTTGAAACCCAACCTTTGATTGTTAAAGCTGTAGGATGGCCTTAATGTACTTTCAACAAACCTTTCTTTCATCAGTAATTCATTATTAATATCATTTGTTCAATCTTTACTGGTATTTGGAGATTCTCCCTTAGTCCTTCGATATATAAGTTCTTCACAAATGCATCAATCCTCTCGCATTCCAACCTTTCTCATAGTTAGTTTGATATCACCAATATTCATCCAGAATGAAATTTTCTTTCTTTATATTGCTTATGTATAAGTGTTTTTCCATCAATTACTTTGTTGGAATATAATACAAATGAAGCTCGTTCTTCAATATTTCCCAAGTTGCAATCTTTCCTGAGTTATATGATCTTGATTCTTTGAACTACACTTACTTGGATTTTGGATGTATTTTTTTTTATTTGAGGAGGCTATTTGTTGTTCATTAGGATTGAAAGTTGTATTTTAATATGTTTGGGTAGGACCACAACTACCCATCACTGACCCTCTTCCTCGGCAAAAGTTAGAAGGTCGAGTTAAGCCTTTACATTTGATTGCTAAAGTTGTAGTATGGAGAATTTTTGGCTTCAAGGTACTTTCAACCAACCTATCTTTAACCAATAAGCTTTTCATTAATATAAAGCCTAATCAGTATTTGGAGATTCTCCATAAGTCTTTTGATAAATAGGTTCTTTACAAATGCATCATTCTTTTGCATACCAACCCTTCTCATGGTTAGTTCAAGATATTACCAATTCTAATCACAATGTGATTTCCTTGATTCATATAGATAAAGTACGAGTTTTTTTTCCATCAAGTATATGGTTAGTTAATGGTACAAAGCCTGATCTTTAATATTTCCCGAGTAGTGATCAATGTCATCCAGCATATGCTCTTGATTTTTTGAACTATACCTACTTGGATTTTGGATGGATTATGGTTGATTAGAGGCAGAAATTCTTCATTCATTAGAACTAAAAGTTATATTTGAATGTGTTAGGGTAATACCAAATCTGCCATCACTTACCCATTTCCTCGGCCGAAGTGAGAAGATCACGAGTCAAACCCTGGCCTTTGATTTTTGAAGCTGTAGGTTGGAGTATTATTCGGCATAATGATGCTTTAAACGAACCCTTCTTTCTCCAATACAACCCTCATTGATACTTAATGTTGAATTTTAACTATTATTTAGAGTTAATCCCATAGTTCTTTGATAAACTGTGTTCTAAACAAATGTATCATCCTCTTGCAGTTTTGCATACCAATGCTCGTCATGGTTAGTTTGAGAAATAACTAATACTCATCCACGTTGCAGTCTTGCTGCTTCATACTATATAAGTAGTAGTGTTTTTCCATTAAGTGCATGGTCAGAATATAATACAAAAGAATCCCGGTCTTCAATCTTTCCTTAGTAGCAATTACTCTCATCCAGCACATGCTCTTGATTCTTTGTACTATACTTACTTGGATTTGAGATGGATTGTAGTTCATTTCAGGCAGCTATTCATTTTTCATTAGTACTAAAACTCAAATTTAAATATGTCTTGGTAGAACCTCATCCAAAGTTGGATGATCCCGAGTCAAAGTCTGGTCTTTGATTGTTAAAGCTGTAGGATGGGGTATTTTTCGGCCATAAGATACTTTCAATAAACCTTGCTTTCACTGGTAAGCCATTCAATGATATATTATATTGAAGCTTCATTGATATTTGGAGATTCTCCCTTAATATTTTGCTGAGCAAGCTTTTCACAAATGCATCATCCTCACCAATCATTTTATGGTCAATTTGAGATATTGCTAATATTCATTCTTGGTATGATTTCCTTAATTCATACTGCTTAAGTATGAGTTTTTCCATATAGTACTTGGTTGAAATGTGATACAAATGAAGTTTGGCCTTCAATCTTTTTCAAGTAGCAATATGTTTCTTCCAGCATATGTTCTTGATTCTTTGATATAGACTTACTTGGATTTCAGATGGATTCTGGTTGATTTAAGGAAGCCATTATTCATTATTTTGGACTAAAATTTGAATTTAAATATGTCTAGGTAGAATCACAGCCGCCTGTCGTTGTTTTTTTTCCCTTTGCGAAGTTAGAAGATCACAATTTAAACCTTAGCTTTTGATTGTTAAAGTTTTAGGTAGGGATCTTTTTTAACCTTAAGGTACTTTCAACTAACCTTACTTTCACTAGTAAGCCACTCATTGATCCATTATAATGAAGCTTAACATGTATTCAACTGTATTTCCCGTAGTTATTTGATATACTTGTTATTCACAAATGCATCAATCCTCTGGCATACCAACCTTCTAATGGTTAGTTCGAGATATTGCCAATATTCATCCATAATTTTATTCCCTAGATTCACATTTCTTAAGTATGATTGTTTTTCCATCATGTGGTCTTTGATCGTTAAATCTTTAGGATGGAGTATTTTAGGCCTTAAGATACTTGCAACCAACCTTTGTTTAACCAATAAGTCCCTCATTGATACATTAAGGCTAAATTATCCAGTATTTTCATATTCTCTCTCATTCCTTTCATAAAAATGGTATTCAAAAATGCATCATCCTTTAGTAGTCTCGTATACCAACCCTTCTCATAGTTAGTATGAGATATTGCTAATAATCATGCATATGGAAATTTTCTTGGTTGATATTGCTTAAGTAAGAGTTTTTTTCCCATCAAGTTAATGGTTGGAACATGATACAATTGAAGCCACATCTTCAATCTTTCCCAAGTAGCCATCAATCTCTTCAAGCATATAATCTTGATTCTTGAAAGTTGACTTAATATATTTTTTTTTGGATTGAGGTTGATTGAGGATTTCATTTTTGTTCATCAATACTAAAAGTAGGATTTGAATTGGTCTGTGTAGGGATAAAACTACCCATGAAAATTCCTTTTCTTCGGCCGAAATTAGAAGATCCCGAGTAAAACCCCAACCTTTAACTATTAAAGTTGTTGGATAGGGTTTTTTTTCAGCCAAGATACTTTCAACCAACCTTTGTTTAAAAAATAAGTCTATCATTGATAAATAATGCCGTGGCTCAATAATAATTTGGAGATTTTCCCTTTGTCCTTTGTTGGACAGTTTCATCGCAAATACATCATTCTTTCAGATATCAACCCTTCTCACTATTATATCTAGATATTGACATTTTTCATCTACTGTGCAATTTAATTGCTTCATATTGCTTAAGTATGAGTGCTTTTCCATCAAGTAAATGATTGGAACATGATATAAATGAAGCCAAATTTTCAATATTTCCCAAGTAACAATCGATCTCTTCCGCTATATGCTCTTGATTCCTTGAAGAAGACATATTGGATTTTAGTTAGATTGTGGTTTATTTTATGCAGATATTCTTCATACACTAGGACTAAAGTGGGATTTGAATATGTTTGGTTAGAAACTCAGCCGTCCATTGTCCCTCTTTCTAGTCCGAAGTTAGAAGGTCCCAAGTCAAACCTGGCTTTTGATTGTTAAAGCTCAAAGATGGGATCTTCTTTGGACTTAAGGTACTTTCAACCAACCTTGATTTTGTTGATAAGTCCCTCATTGATACATTATGTCAAAAATTATCTGGTACTTTCATATTCTCCCTTAGTTCTTTCATAAACATGTTATTCAAAAATGTATAATCCTCTAACAGTATCGTATACCAACCCTTCTCATGGTTAGCTTTAGATATTGCCAATATTCATCCATGGGGAAATTTCCTTGCTCAA
>JAULKJ010327115.1:0-10211 GCA_032355405.1 Rubia balearica
CCCTTCATATATTACCATCTCTAAACCAAGAAGGGGGGTAATTTACAAGTACATATCCTCCTTGCAAAAAAAATCGGGAACTTCTAAATAAGGTCAGAAAAAAGATTTAGAGATGTTGGAAAAATATATGTTTCCATATATGGAAAATGGCCTTGATTTTAAAAATATCCACATCACTGTTAAAAGTTTCTCATTAAAACTCTGGTGGAAATTGCAAAAAGGGAAGTCACTATGGCCTGAATATTTGTGGTTTTTAACTGATTATGGAAGCTTGAGAAGAATGATTTTTTCTCTATTTGTTATGATTATGAAATACTTATACCTAAGAGATTTAAAATTGAATCCTTCAGACACTTATGGTCAAAATTTCCACCAAAACAAATATCAGTTTTCACATGGAGACTCCTATATGGACTCACACCTCTTACAGATACTCTGGAGGATTTTAGCTTATATTTACCATCTATCTGCCTTTTCTGTAAAAGTGATTCAGAGGAAGTTCATCATTTTTTTAATGACTGTCATTGGACAAAAGATACGTGGACTCAGATAAGCTTATTTTTTGATGTGAAAGATATTAATTTTCAAAATCTGTGGGAAATGTTCTATTTCTACTAGAATGTGGAAATAAAATCTAAACTACAATCTTTCTACGTGAGAATAATCTCATCAATAACTTCATGGTTTATCTGGTGTGCAAAAAAAAAGTAAATATATGACAATCATGCTCCGGATATGCTGTGTACAGTTAGGGATGTCATAGATACAATCAAAACTTTGGTTCATATTAATGGCTTAAGATGGAAAGGTTCAGAGAAAGATCATATGCACCTAACACTTCTATCCATAGCTCGAATTGATACAGGTGCAAGAACAAGAGGATAAAACAAAATTTTCTGGATACTTCCTCAACAACCATATAAGCTTAATACATATGGTTCCTCTCTCAAATTAAAGGTAGCTAGAGCTAGAGTGGTAATCAGGGATTAGCAAGGGAAAGTTTTGATTGTAAAATCTTAATATCTAGAAGATAAGGATAGTTTGGAAGCTGAAATAATTGCTATGTTCATTGGACTGGAAACAACTTAGTTCATTGAATATAATGACATTCAAGTGGAGGTGGACTCTTTGTTGTTATTAAAGATGACCATAAATGATTATAAGATTCCATGGAGATTTATCCCCCCTGCTCAGAACCATGTGGAGTCTCACATGTTAACTTTCAGTCTCTTTCTCTCACAATTTCAGAGAGGTCAATTCAGTTACTGATGCACTTGCAAAATTAGCAAGTTTCACTACTTGTATTTTTACTCATGAATCTTTACCACAAAGTGTTAGGGGTTTGGTTATGCTTGATGCTAAAGAATTTCCTTATATTAGAGTTATATAAGCTCTCAAAAATGTGCACCAGGTACTGCTTTCTTTCTGTTTTGATGACAGGTACCCATGGATGATATGGATACAAGCAGGTGGTGTATGAAGTTGTTGTACTCAAGCTGCTAGAATGGAAATTTTATTTTTGAGAAGCTCTTGAATAGCAAGACATACAAGCTCACAAGGGATGTTGGTCAGCAACAACTTCATGCTTCATGCTTTTCCAAGTTTCTTTTTTAGTATATTACTCTAGGGAAGTAATATGCAGGGTGCTAAAATGGAAGGCCACTTCTTTTTGTCGTCACTGGGTGTGGAGGCAAAAAAAAGTGGGAGGCCTTTTTAGACCTCGTAAACTGAGGTAGGCCATTCTCTTTGCTAACATGGGAAGTGGAGGTGAAGGGAATGAAGTTGATAGTTATAACCATTTTGGGTAGTATTCCACGATTTCCACGATGTACTACTTATTCGACTCTTGAGCTTCATTGTTTATATTTTTTTAAGGTCCAGGGAGCCTAATAAAATCCCCCCCCCCTCACCTTGGGGGATTTTTTAAAACACTAGTGTTTGTGAATTGCAATATTTACATTGTAATCATAAATAATTATAATAATGCACAATAACAAATAAAAAGAATGCACATACTTATAATATAGAATACACAAATAGCTATAGGGATACGATGCTCAAAATATCCCAGGGGATTCAATTCCCCTAAGACCCCCCACGTGGAAGATTATACGGTGCCCTGCAACACCACACACTGTATCCCTATTAGTAATAGAACTATTACTGCAGTTAACTTCCTTAAATCATGGATTTAATTTTTATTTATCCTTTATTTTGTAAATGCATATATATAGGGTTAGTTATTATTTGATTATTGGAGGATACAATGAGTATTATATCCAGTATACCATATAAAAATTTCCCTTACATTCAGAAAACTTATCAACTTATTATTTTATTCCAATACTTATATTAAATTGAAGTCAATACATAAAGGTTTTCTTACCATATTTGGGGGAAATAAAGAAAATCGAAGTGAGTACTCATCATTAAATTGGACAAATGGATATATATTTAGTGAGTCTGTCTCTTACAATATCGTTTTTATAATAACATCATTAGAATAATTAGAGTAATGAAAATAAAAATCAAGAGATTTCTAGTTCAGGGGTCAAAATTAAATAGGAAGGATTTTGGTTTGAGATCAATTTTTAAAAGCACAACGAAATTAAGAGACTGGTTTAACAACATTTGAAATAAAGGAATATATTTCTCCTCCTCATTCTCTAGCCAATACCCTCGTTGTTATTGACATCAGCCATGTCCAGCACATCCTCACCGGTGAAAATAAATGGGGATCATCAGATTTTACTGTTTCCATTATTGTTATTGCACTGATTCATTGCTTCAAGTGTGTTTCCTTTATTGCTGCCGCCGCCAGAACACCATCCACTCAGCCCGCCTCCACTACTAGATTTCGCCGCCTCTGACTCCACTCCATATCCTAAGATACCTGCTCTACAGTTTCACCTTGATCCCCATAATTATTCTATATGGCGCTAGTCTTTTCTGCTCCTGGGTTTGGCCCCGCCTGAAGTTTTTCCTCCCTCAACGGATCCCTCCAAGCATCAAGCTTCTGTCACTCCCAATCCTGTGTTTTATTTTCGGAAGAAGAAGGATCATTTGGTTCTTTTATGGATTCAGTCGATGACTTCGATTTCACTTCTTCCTCATGTTGTTCGTGTTGTCACCATATCTAGCGCGTAGCTTATTTTAGAACAGATGTTCTATGCGCAAACTCATGCCAATTTGATGAATCTCAAGCACCAGCTTCAAACATTTCCCAAAGGTTCTCTCTTCATTCATGAATATGTGGAGAAAAATCATTCGTTTTCTGATTCTCTTGCCTAGTGCTCTCACTTTGTATACGATGATGGGTTTGTTTAATGCATTCCTCATGGTCTTGATGTGACGTAATTTGCATTTCACACTGCCTTTAATATTTGCACTGGGAAGATCTCCTCATATCACCTTCTAGGTATGTTATTGGAGGAAGAAGTCTGCATGCAGGACATGCACGGTTAAACCCCTCAATTCGCGGTCAACGTCGTCGTTCGCTACTCCACTCCGGTGTTTGATGGGTCATCACGATCAGCCACTCAATTTCATATTTGTAGCGGATCTGGTCATGAAGGCCTTAACTGCCGGTAGCGACCAAATGCAGCAGAGTTTCCGGTGACTCATCCTCATCCAAATCGATCAAATTCACATCATCGTGACAACCGTCCACGCCCTGCATAATCTTGCTTCATTTTTTTATTCTGGTGCTACGAACCATATCACCTCTGAATTCTCTAATATGTTTGTTCATTTCGAATACACTTGGAATGACGGCTTATAGGTTGGTAGCGGTACTTCTCTTCCTATTACGCATTTGGGCTCATCTATTTTTCCATCTTTTAACCAACCTGTTCACTTACATAGTATCCTTTTCTTCCTGATGTTTGCAAAAATTTCCTTATAAGTGTTTCTAAAATTACAAAAGATAAGAATGGTTATATGCTATTTTCCCCTACTTATTGTTATGTGAAGGACCAGCAAGGTCGGACACTTCTATTCGCAACCGTTCAAAATGGTCTCGATCACCTTAGCCCATCCCCCAGTCAAATAAATCTCTCTCCTGTTCTTTTCTTGGTGCGTGCACTGGCTTACAAACTTGGCACGAGCACCTTGGTCATCCTCATAAGTCATCTCTTTATCGTTTAGTCTGTCGCTACAAGCTTCCAGTGTCTTTAAATAATTTACAAACCATTTGTGAGTATTGTTAGCTCGGTAAGAGCCATAGATTACCTATTTCTTATGTCCATGGGTCTAGTAAGGCTCCTATTGATATTTTTTATTCAGATGTTTGGGGTGCTACTCCCGTTTCTTCATTCAATGGAAATCGTTATTTTCTGATTTTTGTATGATTGCACAAAATTTGTTTTGATATATTTTCTCTCTTAAAAATCAGAAGTTCTTCATAAATTCCATATTTTTCATAAAATGGTTGAAACTCAGTTTGACTATAAAATGAAACAATATCAATCAGACTGAGGGGGTGAATTTCGATCCGTCTCCTCTTATCTTCAAAGTCAAGGTATCTCTCATCGAGTTTCTTGTCCTCATACTCAATCTCAAAATGAAGCTATTTAACGTCGTCATCCTATGATTGTTAAGAAGGGTCTTTCTCTTTTTTGCCATGCACGACTTCCCACCATCTTCTGGGAGCACAACTTTCATACCTATATCTATCTTCATTATCGTACATTATCTCTAAAACTCAGTAAAAAAACACCATATAAAACTCTCTTTGATAAAATTCCTGATTATGAACTTTAAAAAAACATTTGGTTGTCTTTGCTACCACTTTCTTCGCACATATCGGTCAAACAAGCCCGAGTATCGCCTTCACCCTGTGTTTTTATTCGCTATAGTTCTCATGATGAAGGCTATCTCTGCTTACATGTTTGATCAAATCGTTCTTGCATTGCCATTCTTGTTATTTTTTATGAAATAACATTCCCCTGTCCTAATCATACAGCTCCAGTTCCATTTACTTTATTCGATTCAGGTTATGTTCCTATCTCTTTCCTTAAACTGTCTACTTCTACTCTTGCTCTTAATCCTGTCCCGCTACCTTGCTCACCATCTGCCCCATTACCCTTCACCGGCTTGTCTTATTTGGCATCGGCTGCTCCCAGCGCGTCACATCCAAAATCGCTCCCTGTGTTCACACTAGTGGAAACCAAGCCTATTAAAGGAGGTTCCTTCAAACCAAAGAAGTCAATTTTGGACTGACTTCTCTGGTCATGCCTTTGATCCCCTGCGATCAAATATAGATCCAGGAACCGCCTTTAAATGACTAGGATCAAAGGCGGTTCGATTAAAGGCGATTCTAGCAAAGACGATTTGATCAAAGACACTTCGATCAAAGGCGATTAATCCGTATAGTGGCTTCAACATGGCGTTGATGAAGAAGTGGTAGGTTTTTCCCATTGATAAACCTTTGCGCATGGAGTACTATAACGAGGCTTGGTTTGAACATAAGCACATGGTTCTGAATGACAAAAGGAGTGCACACGGTTCCCTGGTCATCCGTTAGGGTAGCAAAGAGGAGTAGGGATGAGGCGATGTTGAGAGTAAATGCTTTTTCATCCCGTTAGTAGCCAAACCTTAATTATTTTTCATGATTGATTATTTTAATGTTTCTTAACGCTTATTTCATATTTATTGTTTGTGTTTTTCATGGGGGCAAGGTTCTTGGATGAGTACCATGAAAAAGTACATGGCATACCTGCGTAGTGAAGTTGGTATAAAAAATGAAGAGTTAGCTGCAATTGAAGCTAGGCACAACTAATTCATCGATTCCACCGGACTTAAGATTGTGCTTAGAGATGGCAAGGGGATGTCAAACTTTAAACCCGTATATTAATGAGATCGAGGGTGATAATGCTGACGATGGGGGTGCTGACCCAGAGAAGACCCATTTTGAGATTAAGGAGATGTTAGTTAGGATGAGTTAAACTGTTTTGAATTTATATAATGTTGAAATATTTATTGAACTTGAGTTTATGATAATTTGGGAAATTTTTTTGACGACAAACGACTTGTATATTTGGATATCATGTCTTTGACAAAGTTCAATGTTTAATGGTTGTTTACATTAAATGGTTGTCAGTTGTAGGAATACTTATGTGATGCTAGTTAATGATTTTTTACTTTCAATTTCCACATTTTAAGAAACAATTCCGACAGAGGAACTATGTCTTGTCTTTGGAAAACTGTTCCTAGAAGGAGTTCAGAGTTCGGATCTTGTTATTCAGGATTGCAAGAAATGAGACGAAATGCATGTGTTACGAGCTCATAATTGTTGTTCCGAGCTCTGATTTTTTTCTGGACGAAATCTGATCAAAATGACTAAAGGATGTTTTGAAGCTTATTTATTGATGGGTATGTTATGAGCTCAGAACTGAATAGGAGGAAAGATTTAATAAGATGATTATCGTAGTTACAGATTCAGAGCTACGTTTCCGAACTCTGGTGTCATTTCTGGAACTAAACTGATCTTCTTCAAGATCAAGGTTATTTTTTTATTTTTACTGAAAACAACTTACGAGCTCGGAATTGAATGTATGGTGTATATGTTAACATGAAAGTAACTGTTCCGAGTCCGGAACAAAGCTTCCAAACTCTGAGTTGTTTTAAGGGAAAAAATAGCCAATTGGAAGAATGTTTGAGTTTAAGTTCATATTTCTCCAATATTAGTTACAAGTTCATAACTTTATCGTATCTATCCATTGAACGCACGATTACTAGATTTTCGAGTCCAAAACTCTAGTTCCCAAATCTTTTGCCTTTTCAGTACATAAGCTGATGTAAAATGATTATTTGAATTCCAATACTAATATATTCCCTGACTTAATTCCAGACTCAGAATTTTGTAATTTCTTCTCATATTGTTTTTTCGATATTGGAAATATTAATGGGCCCTTGCAAAAATGCAGAAGGCGTTGTTCTAAGCTCGGAAGACAGTTGCCTTTGAAGGAAAAGAAACCAGATCAAGAATCATTATAACAAACCCTAAAGCCATTCCGACTGTGGAACTTCATCCCTCACCCAAATTCAAATTCTCATACACACGCGGGAAGCACCATGTCATCTTCATATCCAATCACATCGATTTATCGGCATCGGGCAAAATCCGTGAGAGGAAGCCAAACGAGGAATCTGAGCTACGAAGCGAGGTTTGTTTCTCTTGAAGCCTAAACTAGGTTAAATACTTTAAGGGATGATGGTAAGATATTCGATAGTTATATAATAGATTTGATTTTATACAAGAGCATAGGGTTAGCCGACCCCGTTAAATATTTAGAAGATCAACATTTGCTAAAACTTCTTGTTTGAATTAACCCGGTTATTTTGATGAGATTTGTCAATTCCATGCCAATTTACATTAGGTAGGTGGTTCGGGTAGTTATTGGACTAAGGTGAACAAGTATAATGTGCAGATTAGTCCTTGGATCATAAATGAAAAGATTGATTACCCCTACAAGAGCCTACATGATGTGTACCCCCAAGTGGAGAATAGGCCTTTAGATAATGTTTATCATATATTAGATTGGTCGTTTAATGATGATTACCCAAATATTGACCCAATTGGGTGTGGTGTGGAATAGTTTAAACGCAATCCTGGTGACCTAGGAAGATCGAAATAATTTGATCTCAAGGAACTCAAAATTGACCAACGTACAGTGTACGAGATGATAGCTCGGTCAATAGATCCAACTCCCGGTCACATCATTGAGCCAAATTACTCAACTCTCATGATGTTTTACTATGTGATGGAGGGGGCCAAAGTTAATCCCGGTACCGCAATTTTTAAGGACATGATGTGAGTAGCCACATCGAAAGAAATAATAAGGAATCCGCCTTACGTCAACTTGATTACGTTCATATTCTGAGTTGTGACCGGGTTTGCTTTTCCTGGTGAGGAAAAGGGGTGCAAATACTTTTACAAGCAGTACTTTGAGAAGAAAAAGTGGATACTACACGAGAACAAGTGTTGTAACCGAAATGTTGATGCGGCAGAGCCTAATAGAGAGCAAAGGTAGAAGAAGGTAAATTTACTTTGTTAACAGTGAATCCTCACTATTTTATCTAACTTACATTAATTTTTATTTGTTAAATGTAATTACAGAGGAGTTTGGGCAAAAATTTATCAAGAGCATGAAGAATTTCTAAAAATGGGTGCGAGACGAAGTCGGTCAACTGAGGGAGCGGATATGGAAGTTGGAAAAGAAGCAACGTGTTTACGAGAGAGCCCTCTAAGAGTCCAAGATGCCCTGCCTGAAATGATGCTCTTCATTGCGACATGAGTTAGGACTGTACCAAGGATTATGTGTATTTTTGGATCTAACTAGAATACTTGAATGATTATGACCACTAGTTGGATTAATGAATTTGGACTTTATTTGGATTTTGTATTGCATGATTAAATATGAAATTGGTTTCTTTCACATATTTTTAGTTACTCGCAGATTGAATAGAAATGTATATGAGCCCAATAGGTTCTGCAGCATTTTCTTACACAAGTAAGGGAGAAATAGGGGAAGCAAGTACCTATAACCAAGTGTTCCGAAATAGTTCTGAGCTCGGAACCCTTTCCCTTGAAATGGTCATCTTCACGGAACACTGGAATGAAGCACATGAACCATGTCCTAGATTTATTCTTCTTCTTCGGTAACTTCCTCTTCAATTTCCTCCTACTCTTAGTCATCTTGCCTTAGGCATCAACCCATACCACCTCATCACGGTCCGAACTTCTGACATGCAAAAGAAAACTCGCCTATTCTTCTTCAAGCATAAAATCATTGTCATTAGCACAGAAGAAAGCATTTGTGTTGAAATCGATGAAATTTTCAAAATCATTTTCACCAATAAAGGCCTTCTTACCCTACACAGCAATCTCCCAATTCAGGTCAACCAAGTCCTGGATATAGAAAACCTGATGATCTTGATCTGCTAATATGAATTGATCCGCTCTCTAGGACAAACAGATTTGATCAACCAAAGTGAATCCCAAGTCCTTCGTTCTTTAACCACTGTTAACAATCACCCATTCACACTTAAAAATGGGTACGCGCATGGTCACATAATCAAGTTCTCATACTTCAACTATGGTTCCAAAATAACATTTGTGGGCATAGGTTAGATTCTGGTTGCCAGGACTAGCGATATGCAGTGCCTATGAAACAAGAGAAACTCCACTGTTTTGGGAAACACCCATATCATCCAGTGCTTTTGGGGAAAACGTAAAACCATTGATGTTGTACCCTCCATATGAAAGAACCGTACCAAGAGGTGTACGTTCTAGCTACTCAACTGTTTCTGGATGTTTACCTTTGGCCACGTGACCGCGGTTAGATGAAAATGAGCTAGTGTGCTGTTGGAGAACACTCCACGTATCTGATTCATGTGATCCTTAATATATGGAAAAACGTCGTCATGGTTCTGAAGTACGTATAAATGAACAACACATAAATCCTTTGCACTAGGGCTAAGCAGCTTACCCTATCGAACACCATGTCCATCCGATCGGCCCTCATGGCTAGAACTGAGAAGCCCAACCAAATCAACCTCTTCCATATATTCGGTACAGAACTCTATTACCTCATCTGCTACGTAGCGTTGCACTATACTTGCATCTGGCCTATATATGTTCTTCACAAAATATATGACAATTTTCATATACTTTTCGAAAGGATACAACCATCTCAAACATACGGGACCACATAGGTTGATCCCACGGACTAAATGGATAATCAAATAGACCATAATGTCAAAGAATGATAGCAGAAAGTACATCTCATACGACATAGCCCTTCAACAATCATTGCCTGAAACCCGTCAAGCTTCGCAACTGCAATATTTTTTGAAAAATGGACTTGAAGAACAAATAAAGCTTCGTAATGCACATTCTGACATGGGAAGGAAAAGAAGACCTTATCGCAATGAAATTCAATTCTTGCATCAGATTGTGGAAATCATGTGATTTCAGACCTAACAACTTCAACTCCTTCACCGATACACATGAACTTAAGTTAGAAGAGTATGCGCCGGGCACCTTCAATTTGCTGAGGGTCTCACAAAAATATTTCTTCTCTATATCATACATGGAGAAACATACAGGTGGACGATAACACTTATCACCTTCTGTAACCGGACCCAGACTCTCTCTGATTCCTATATCGACCATGTCAAGTTGGACCTTCAACCCATCTTTAGTTTTC
>JAULKJ010327145.1:0-10210 GCA_032355405.1 Rubia balearica
TTTTATCCTGGGGAACGATGCCCATACGGGGCTAATTCGTTTCAAGGGCAGCGAACGTTGTTCGTGACTCCACCTTTTATGTGATTGCATGCAAACGTGTTATTGCTTTCTGTTAGTCGCATGATTCTATGCTTTCTATTCATTCGAATTGAATTTTGCATGAGACTGTAACGCATGATCAATTAATAAAGTTATTCTTTTGATGCATGCTTGTGCTAATATTATTTTCGAGAATTTAATTGCTTGATTTCCAATATAACTTCCAACAGACGTTGATAATTAACCCCTCTGGATTGAATGTTGGTATGTCTGCGAATGGCCATGGAATTGTGGTGGTGGTGGTCCGGGCTTTGGTAGATTTAAGATTTATTGGTTGTAATTAGCCGATCGTTAGCGCGAACGGACGGAATTTCCATCGTGTGTTCATGTAATTAAGTGGAACCAGAAATTTTTCGTGTGAAGCGGAAGGCTGATCAGGTCATTTGAAGCTCCTTGACGGAATCTACTCTTCGTACTCCTTGCCTTTGGTCAGCTCCACGTACCATTAACTGTGTTGCTACATAATCTGTATATGAAGGATCAAATGAGGATAGCGGTAGAAGCAAATGTGACGAAAATTTTAGTTGATATCCAACTTTGGTGAAGGTTTCAAAATGAGGAAGTCCTTATGGTGAAGAAGAGAAGGAGATGTTTATCTTAAGAGTTAAGGGCCGGAGTTAACATATCATAGTATAGTTTTTAGATCAATGATTCACGACACGTTGGTCTTGCAAAGAAGCCGGATTCCCATCTGTTGGAGGACTTTTTCTTCCACAAAAATCATATTCGGAACCTGAATGTAAAACCATATGGTAGAAAAAATGGAATTTTTTCCATGTTTGGTGCTACAGTAGCTGTAGGTGGAAGGAAAGGGGGAAGACGCATTTGGAGAATGCGTCTTCAATATTATCTTTTTTTTGTGCTGATCGTTTGACTCCGCATTCTCCAAATGCGTCTTTGGTTAATTTCCATTTTTTACTCAGTATTTAGGGAACCGCATTTGGAGAATGCGTTTCTAGTTTGGCAAATTTTCTGGAATTGTGAAAATGAGAGAGACGCATTTGTAGAATGCGTCTCTGGCTGGTCCAAGAAATTTTTTTAATTGCCTTCCTCGATCCGCGTTTCTCTGTTTATACTGACAAAGCAGAGCAACTTTTATAAATTTTAATGGTAGTTTTAATGGTAGTTTTGCAAAATTATTTTTACTTTTATAAAATATAATTCAGGATACGTTTTATTAAACTTGGTAAAGTAATATTGAAAACGCATTTGGATTACACGCGCCACACGTGGATTACATTTGGTAAATGCGTCTTCACCGTTTTTATATTAATCAATATATTATTTATAATTAATGGTAGTTTTGCAAAATTATTTTCAGATTTATAGAAAATAATTCAAAAACGTTAAAATTGGTTATGAAGTAAATTAATTCAGAATATTTAAATATAAATATATATTATTTTCTTATAAAATCATTAATTTATTAGTTTATATTATAAATAAAAATGATATTATTTTATATACTATTGTAATTGAATTATGGTTTATAATTATTTTGAAAATAATTAATATTTTAATTATTATTTATATAAAAATATTATAATATTATTTTTTCGAGTTGTATATGGGTAAAAATATAATTTTCATATGAATTATTTTTTTAATAATAATATTATTTATTAAATAATCCACGTGTGACGCGTGTAATCACGTGTGGCTACACAGGTAACCCATAAGGATTTTAAACTAAAAATAATGAATTTTCAACTTAAAAAACGTGTTCATATTAAAATTATAGTTTTATTTAATTTCGACTCATATGTAACTTGAAAAATAATATAATAATATTTTTATATAAATAATTATAATATTATAAATTTTACTTTGAAAATAAATATAAAGTATGATTCATTTCCATTATATAAAATAATTATATTTATATAAAAAATATATTTCTATTTATAGCATAAAAATAATAAATTAATGATTTATATTAAAAAATAATATGTTTATATTAGAATTTTATAACTATTATTTTGTACAAATTATTAAATAGTGATATTTATTAATAAATTTTAATTCTAAAATAATCTAATATAATATATTAATAAATTTTAATTCTAAAATAATATATATTAATAAATAATATATTGCTATGAAAATAATCCACGTGGCTACACAGGTGCGTGTAATCCACGTGTGACGCGTGTAATCCACGTGTGGCTACACAGGTAACCGGTAAGAAGACGTGTTTGTCAAATTGACCCGTAAATTCGGTCACATTTTTAATGGCAGAATTTTAAAAAAAAAATTTAAACACCACCGATGGCGCATTCTCCAAATGCGTCCTCCATAATTTTCTTTTTTAAATTTATTTCTCAAACCATAAAATCGCAGAATTTTAATTAAAAAATAAAACACCACCGAGGGCGCATTTGGCAAATGCGCCCACATTTTTTTATTATAAAAAGCGCTAAATTAAAACGGCCAAACAATATATAATCATTTTCCTCACAGTGAAGGCGCATTCTCTGAATGCGTCTTCCCTCTTTATTTCCACAATTAAAGAAAAAAACCCCAGCGTCCATTTTATTTACTGTAGCACCACAAAAATCAAGCACTCACCTCGGGAAGGGTGAAGCTAAAGAGAGAGGCAAAGGGTGAAAATAAAATGCGTGATGCTCACCCCAGGGACATTTCCAAAATTTTGCAGCAGACCAGCTCCAGCCTTCGTGTGTGCGAGCGACCAGTGACGACATGACACGTAGGGAGGTGGATGATCTTGGGGGTTTTTTAATAGCGTCACTCTTTTAATATATAGGATAGATTTATAGATTTTTCGTAGAGTTAGGTGAAAATTTCTGGTGGAGGAACAACGGCCAGTGTACGGAGGTTCGACTTTGGAGACAAGGCATGAAATTCTAGAAGAATAGCGGCCGGACACCTATAGTGTGATTATCTTAGAGTCTGATTCAGATGCTTTTCAAAATTAGCATACTGGTTTGCTTTAATTTATCATTGACCTGATGTTTGGAGATTAAGTTTCCCTCTTTTAGAGATTAATAATGAACTCATCATGCTATAATTGATGCGGATCTTGTTTTCAAACAGAGCGTATTTATTTTAAAGTTATGTTTAAGTTTGTAATAACCACGTTGTTCTTGTTAGTTTTAATTAGTATTTGTCTGACACGGTTGATATATCATTGTTATGCTAGTTCTATAGTAATGTTGGATATGTTTGAAAACCCCATAAGCAAAATCCAAGTACTGAATATGTCTTGTGATCATGTATTAGTAGTTAAGTTTAGTTGAGAATTTGTAAGATTAGCTCATGACTTGGCAACAACTTTCAGGCTGACAGCTTGTAATGTGTAATGGTCTTCTAGTTTCTAGTAGTAAATCAGGGGACACGAATCAAGGAAAATGGGAGGAGCTGATTGGAGATTCAAGTGTGAAGATCATTACAAGCAATATCTGGTAGGAGAAGAGAACAAATGAGCTTCAAGTTCACAAGGTAAGTCAATGTTGTTTCTCTGATTCCTTTTTCCCATCATTTTTTATGGTTTCTCATAAGGTGAGTTAATGGTATGTCTTCTGGTTTTCAAAAAAAAATGGTATGTCTTCTTGAGTCTGCTTCTTGCCTCTCGATGTTAAAAAGAGGTACTCACTCTGTCTCAGCCCATTTTGCCCCGCAATCATTATCACGTTGTTCAAGAAACATGTTTGACCGTTAATATCTTCACTTACATATAATAACGGTAAATAAAAATATGATATTTAGAAACTACTTGTTACGACGAATTGAACAATACCACATGATAATATTGTTGCTCATATATTTATTTAAATATGAGACCAAACTTTGATAGAGAATAGTGTCTGAAAAGCAACTATGCAATTTGGGCTGGGACGGAGGAAGTACCTTCTTTTACAGGGGCAAGCTACTGAAACCACAAATCCCGAGGTTGCTTATGGGACGTAAGCTTCTTTTCATGTCCTTTATAGAATTCTACATGCTTATACAAATAAATATTGCAGCCTCAAACCAGTCTGATTGTGAGTTTTCCCAAGTGATTTTTGGTTTTCATTTTCCTTTTGTTGTATAACAATCTGTTTCATTTTTGGGTTTGCTTGATAATCTGCTAATAACCTGTTTCCTTTTGTTTTTTTTCTGCTCAGAGGTAGTCTGTTCTAAGGACAAGTTTTGGGGACTAGAGGAAACAGTTGGTTTTCTTTCATCCTATTATCCCGTTGTATTTTAGAATGCGTAATAGTTAGGTCGGTATTAAGAAATAAGTAATATTATATGAATATTATTTGGAATTGTAATTAGAATAGATTTTCTTTTCCTTTTCTGTATAGGTGTTTATATAATGTACCCTAGAACATGAAAATGACCAATTTACCCTTAAATTTAGCATTTTTGACTGAGTCTAACGGTTTGACCAGACAGAAAGGCCACGACTCGACAGTTCTGTAAGTTGAGGGACCAAAAGTATTAAAAAATCGGCCAAAGCCCAAAGGTAAACAATGGAGGAAGTTCAGGGGCCCCGAATCGTTCGCTCATTATAAAATAAGGCCGCTAAAAGTTAGTAGGTCTAAAATAAGAATTGTGTTTAAAAATATATTTTAAAAAATAAGATTCCGTCTCTTGAAAGATGATCTTTCAATAAGTTGTGGAAATATCAATGTTTAAATTATAAATTAAAATAAATTAAAATAAAATTTTCGAATTGCATTGTAAATTTATATACAGCACGTTGCATAGTAAATTTTTAATATTGCGACTAGAACCTTTTATCTTTGTATAATTCGAATTCAACCCTGTATTTTTTATGTTTATGGAAAGACGGTGTATCCCAAAAATTTACCAAAAAATAAAAGTTAATTAGATAAATAAAATATTAATGCAACTTGTTGGACTAGGAGTAGAAACTGGGGAAAATCATTTACAGCTATCTCATTTACAGCTGTCTCATGATCTCACTTTTACCCGAATCCTCGTACTCGTCGCTGTAAATTGTACCAATTCAGTCTTCAAAGCCTCTGCGTATTTCTCAGAATCTACAACTGTAAATTATTCTCAGTCATTATTCTCATTGAATCTACAACTTTTCTGGTCAAAAAGTCCAGAGGCTCTGCTGCAGGGTGCAGATTCAAGGGTCATTAACTTCTGATTTAAAGTTGGGCAATATACAAATATAACCCTACCTAATTGAAGAAAGTGCAGATATAACCCTGAGATAATTTTTAGTGCAAATATAACCCTAACTAATTGAAGAAATTGCAAATATAACCTTCTGATGAGAATTCTGCCGGACTACTGCCGGACCGCCGCTGGACCGCCGGAAAAACACAATTTTCCGGCCACCCACGGTGGTCCGGTGGTGGTCCGGCGGACAGGGTTATATTTGCACTTTATCTCATTATGTAGGGTTATATCTGCACTTTCGAAAATAGCAGGGTTATATCTGCACTTTTTTCAATTAAGTAGGGTTATATATGCACTTTGCTCTTTAAAGTTTCTCCCAAACTACTTCTTCATGCTGTTCTGGAGTACTATCTCATTTCTCATTTGACTCTCCTCTTTCTCTGCTCTCACTCTCAAGCTACTTGCACTTCGCTCATCTACTCCCGGTATTTATCGTTCCACTGATTTCTTATTTGCAGTTTGTTATAATGCCGGTTTTCTTGTTAGAGTTTTTAACTTATCATCCGATGATTTTTTGTTAGCAAAATGTTCAAATACATTTGGGATGGTCTCGACTATGAGATAGTTTTGCCTCCCCTCACTCAAAGCAAGAGTATGTACTGCATTATCTAGTTTGTTTCTTGGTTTTCAGTAACCATTTTTAATTATCTGATTCTGATCTAATCTGGTCTTAATATGTTTTTACTGGTGTGCTTAGCTTTGAAAATACTCTAAACAATTTCTTTATTTGTACAGATGGGTGTTGTTTTCCGGCGGTTGCACGCCAGGTGGAATACGGTATCAGAATAATTTACGCTCAACATAAGGTCCAGATTTTATCTTCTCTCCCCATTATCGACAATGAGAGGTGGGAGATATATGTGAAGACTCGTGTAGTATCGGGAAAGCAAAAATGGTGGCCACGTCTTTTGTTTGCCAATATATTATGTGAAGACGTCGAAAATCCACTGGGGGAGCATAGGGGTGCCATGCCATATGCTCGAAGCTTGACATCCCATTGGTTAGACGAGGCTCACACAATACCCATTTCCCAGTTGAGCAATGCTAAAATTAAGGAATTAATTGGTTAGCGAATGCCGCTTGTAGCTGTTATTTATATAACAGCTAATTACTCCGCCAAAAGTGCTACTCCTTAACTTCATCATTCTTCGAATGCATACAGATACTTCAACTCATGTTGTGGTGATTGTCGGCTTCTATGAAGCCGGTGAAGGAAATCCATTCGGAATTGAGAAGGGTACATATTAGTTGTACCAAAACTCTTTCGCCAAGAAGGAGGAGAATAGGGATGTGTGAGTTTGTGGCTTTAATTTTCACAAATGGGTCAAGCCCAATGTTTGTAGTTTGTTTCCTATTTACTAAGTTTTGACTTTGACTTAGTATAAATAGGCTAGTGACTAATTATTGGGTGAGACTAAGGGAATTAAGAAGCAAGAGGGCAGTAGCTACAGGTGAGCTTTAGCAAGCTTGGCCGAGAGGGAGCAAAACAGAAAAGCTCCAAAAACACTTGAGAGAATTCTTGAGAGAAAGGAGAAAGTTATAAGCTTGTAATCCTTGTAATCTCGGATTGATTCTAGCGGAACCATTCTTGCAGGACGTAGGTGGAAACACCGAACCTGGGTAAATCTCGTGTGTCATCCCTTCTTTATTTTCTTGCCTTGGATTGTTTGATTTCTTGTTGGTAGACTCGTTATTTGCATTCCGCTGCGTTGATATTCGTTGTTTGTCGCAACAGGATGGTTTTCTCAGAAACGGAATGTCCATTATCGATCCGAAGTTGGTTCACGAAATATCCTATGGGGTATCTTATCCCGCCAATGTGTTTCTGCCACAAGGTTGTTGTGATACTGCTCAAATGAGGAAGATTCAAGCTTACCATTGCAATAAAGTTAAATTGCGACGGCTTATTTGGAGCGGCAGCGTGGACAACAGAGCGAAAGTGCAGGATCGAGTAGGGCAAGATCAAGTCAACAAAGATTGAGTAGGGAAGGATCGACTGAAGATTTTGAACGAAGATTAAGGAGGGCACGTTGATCCACTGGCGGAGCCAGTATGCTGGAGTGGGTGCAATTGCCACCCACTTTTTTTTTAAATTTTATTTTTAAGCTTAAGTTTTGATTTTATTTTTTTTTGAGTTTTTCCCCTTCACTTTTTTCAGAAAATTACATAAAACACCCATAAAATTTATATTTTTTTTCAGAAAATTACATAAAACACCAATAAAATTTGTACCTTTTTCAGAAAATTACATAAAATACCCATAAAATTTGTAAATTTTACAAATAAATCCATACAATTAAATGGGAAAAAAATTTAGGTATAAATCGCCCCCCACTCCAACAATCCTGGCTATGCCACTGCGTTGATCGACCGGAGGACAGGCAGTTCTCCATGGTCTATTGATGAAATCAGTTAATTTCTCAGAAATCATGCAGTCTAGATAGAATAGATCTAGCTCCTATCTATGGTTGTAGGGTTGTGCTGTAGTTAGATATGAGAGATTAGAAATTAGAACTCTCTTATTTGAACATGGTTCCTCCTTCAATGTAGTTGCTACCAGAGCGTTTATTTGTTTTGTCATTATTGGATTGCCTTCTCAATTCACAACGTAAACTAGTTTTATTCTGGATATTAGGTTTGGTCTTCTTGAATCTCTAGTTAATGTTTTGGATGGCGTATCTCGAGTCTTTAGATGCAGTTTTAACTTTCTTGATGCCTACCGTTTCTGTATTTGATTTGACTATGCAGGAGGAGGAAATGACAAGGAAAAACAATTATGGGATTTAATGATTCCAAGGGTAATACACTCATCAATCTTGACTTATAATGAGTTGATTAGTCCTTGTAAATTTTGTTTTAACTTGGCTTTCTGTTTGATGCTGGTTTCTTGTTTGGACAGATCAAGCTTCAGAAAACATTCCGTTGTCTCCCCAATGGCTGTATGCGAAGCCTACTGAGTCTAAAACTGTAAGTTATACTTTCCTCTATCAAATAGCCTGTACTTAGATGCCAATTGCTTAAATGTGTCCTGTGTATGTGTATAAACGATCCTTCCTATTTAAATAGTTGTTTTTAAACATCTGTAAACAGATCTGATTGCGGCAAGAACTCCTTGTCAGTACCCTCTTTTATGGCCTTTTTGTATTTTCATTCGAAAGTGTGCAGGTCAAATGATGTTTGGACTGCATTATGCGTTCCATGTGAATCCAGTAACTGATTTCTCTGTATAAATTTTACATTGATTTTATAATCTTTATTGAGTGGTTGCTAATCCAGTTATCAAAATTAGTGTGCATCGGGCCATGTGTATGTAGTATCTTTTGTATATTCATGTGGTATGCTGTATTGGTTCCATGTCATATGTTGATGTCTAGATTCAACTTCAATTGCAGAATTGTGTAATAAATCATGGCCGTGCCTAAGACAATTGAGGTTTTCTGCTACATTTATTCAATCTTCGGGACTTACAGTTTCCCTTTTGTAAAAAATAATACTATAGAAATTGTAGCTCACACTTAGATTGGATGTATTACATATCATCTTTTCTGTAAGTGCTGAGTATGCCAATCTCTTTAGCATGCTGGCTTTCTAGCAGAATTAAGAAAACTGATATAGAATGTAGCGTTGGCTGAATTGTATCTATCTCTGTTACAGAAGGTGAACCTGATGCTCGTGATAAGTGGAGGCCAAGGCATAGAATGGATGCAAATGTTGGGGCTGCACCTGGATTTGGACAGGAGAGAGGCCAGGGTTTACTCTAGGACGTGGACGGGGTAGTTCAACGGCTGCTGAAAGTGTTCCAGGGAAGCAACATCTTTCAACTGCTTCTATTTTTTATCCGATGGGCTAAACTTGGATTCATCATTTTCTAAGATGCCTCACCACATGGATGAAGCACCTCCGATTACACAAGTAAATCACAGCGAACCATTAGCTTTTGTTGTTCCTGATTTGGAAGAGGGGGTGAGTAATGAATATGTATTGCTGGTTATGGATTTGAGGAAGTGTTTGTGATTGCAGTTAGACCTGGCAAAATATAGCCGAACCCAAAAACCCAAAATTCAATAACCGAACCGAATCGAACCGACACCCGAATAGTTGAACCCGATCACTAACCCGAACCCGAAATCAACCGATCGAACCGAATTCGAACTAAAATTGCCTGACCCGAAGGTACCCGAACTCGAAAAAGACCCGCACCCAAACCGAACCCGAACCGAACCCGAAAAGGACCCGCACCCGTACCAAACCTGAACCCGCACCCGAAAAGGACCCGTACCTGAAAGATACCTGATCATACCCGATTACTACCCGATTCAAAAGAAACCGAATCGATGTGAACCCGAATTTGAAGAGATTCAAATTAATGTCAATCCAAACTGAACAAGACCCGGATATGATTGTATAGTGTGTGTATATAATTTGTACTGTATTAATTTTTACTTTATCATATTAAGTGGACAATAACATTACAATTATAAACAATAAAATACATTATTATTTATTAATATGTTATTAAAGATTACAATAACACGTAAATTTAAAACGTGATAAATAGCATAATTAGATAAAAAAAATTTAAGAGCATATTTTAAATGTATGTATTAAATGAAAGATTATTGTAAATTATTAATTTAAAATTAATTTTATAAGTTAAAATTAAATTAATTAATTATTTTATTTATTACTACGATATTAACCTTTCGAATATTAACTTTTTGTGTCGGAAAAATTACTGCAATATAAACACTAATAACTAAGTTGACTCTCACTAATCAACGGTCAACTCTTACTAGACTGTCACTAATCAGCGGTCAACCCTTACTTGACTTTCTATATATAAACACTAATAACTAAGTTGACTCTCACTAATCAATGGTCAAACCTTACTTGACTTTCTATATATAAACACTAATAACTAAGTTGACTCTCACTAATCAACGGTCAAACCTTA
>JAULKJ010327165.1:0-10210 GCA_032355405.1 Rubia balearica
TCAACGCTCCAAGCACATCAAGATTAACTGTCACTTTTTTGTGAACAAGTGACCTCCGACGAGCTTGTTGTTCTTCATGTTCGTGCACTTGATCAAATTGCTAACATTTTCACCAAGTCTGTTGGTAATTATCATTTTGCTGCTCTTCAAGACAAACTTCATTTTTGTGCCCACTCATTAGACTATGGGGGGTGTTAACTTCTTGTATAGATGGCATGTAGATATATTATAACTATCAATCCCTTAATCAAAGGGATTCATTCTTTTCTTGTAAACTTGTGAATTCTAAATATACAATTCTCTCAGTGAATGATAATCAACACAGAAAGTATTCTCATTTCTCTTCTTAGATTTACATAATTTGATTTTTATTTTTATTTATTGCAATGAGCTTCTTCTAACTAAGTTTCAACCAACAAAAGCTTCACCCAGTCTGCGACTACCAATGGTGCAAATGACTAAAGTCATATAGGGGTGTTCATGGGTCAGGGTGGGTCAGCTATCCCAACCCAAATTGACCCAAAATTTTAGGTCAAGTTGGGTTAAAATTCCCATAGTTTAGGGTCGGGTCCGACTGGGTTATGGGTCGACCCAAATCGACCAAAATCAAATAAAAATAATGATTTTTTAATTCATTAAAATAAAATAAATAATATTTAAATAATAAATAACATAATGATTTATTTTTATATAATTTAAATTTTATATTATATTATATTTAATTATATATTATTCACTTAACAAAGAAAAATATAGCTATTTTCATTTTAGTTAGTTAGAATACTTTTAATATTTTAATTTTAAAAATATAATTTACTAAAATTTATTTATATAATTATGAATGTATATTTCATATATTAGTCAATATATTATTTATAATTAATGTTAGTTTTGCAAAACTATTTTTATTTGTAAAAAAATCAAGAATGTTAAAATTGTTTATGAAGTAAATTAATGGTGGGTATGTTATATTAAACTGATTTTTATGATTTTTTTCAAGAAAATTGGGCAAAATTGTAAATGGGTCAAAATCCGATCGGACCCATTTTGACCCAACCCACTCGACCCAAATGGGACATTAACCCAACCCGAACCATATGAGCCGGGTCAAAACAGGTCGGGTCAGACAATTTGAACATCCCTAAAACCAATTCCAGCACTATTTATGAAATGTGATAAAATAATCTTATGTTTTATACGACAGTGTCAACATAACCCTGTATAATTTGAAAGTGTTGAAATAATCTTGCCGGCATTGATAGTAGAAAATACGGGGTTAACCATCCCAAAAATGACCAAAATATCCCTGTTTAGTTTTCCTTAAAAAATTGGATGATTTTACCCTTTAAATATACTCCCTCCGTCCCACTTCATATTATTTTATTTTATTTTTGGAAGTAAATTGCATCAATGTTTAAATATTATTATCTTTATTTGTATTTGAAAGAAAATTATAAAAAAAAACATGAATTAAAAATACATGATAATAGTTTTAGATAGAAGAAAATAATATTTTTTAAAATAATTTATTCAAATAAATTGAATATTTTTAATGTATTAATATTTGTGTCCGTTTCTTGAAAAACGATCTTTTCATAAGTTGTGGAAAGACAAAGATTTAAAGTGCAAATTAGAAGACATGAAGATAAAAAATTTGGATTGCATGAATGAGTTTATAAACTTTATAACTACTACACGTTGTATAATAATTTTTTAATATTGCAACTAAAATATTTTACCTTTTATTATTTTAATTAAACTCCATCTTTTCATAGAATTATGGAAAGACGATCTTTCCCAAAACTTTGTCTTAATATTTAAATAATAAATAAAATTATTTTAAAATAAGATATTATATTCAATTATAAATTATAAATTATTCACTTAATAAAGGAAAGTATAATTATTTTAATTCTCCCTATTTAGAATACTTTTAATATTTTGATTTAAAAAATTAATTTTATTAAAATTTATTCATATGGTTATGAATATATATATTATATTTTAATCAGTATATTATTTGTAATTAATAGGAGTTTTATAAAATTAATTTTATCTTTATAAAAAAAATATTTCAAGAATGTTAAACTTATTTATGAATTAAATATATGGTGTATATGTTGAATTGAACTAATTATTTTTTTATGAATTTTATTTAAAGAATGATTTTTCTTAAGAAAGTGGGACAAAAATATAAATTGATCAAAACGGATTGATTTTGGTCAAAATCTGACCCGACCCATACCCAACTCAACCCAACCCAAATTGAATTGGCCCAATTGATCCAAATGGAACATTTACCCTATCCAAATTAAATGGATCGGGTCAAAACGAATCGGTCGGGAAATTTAAACACCCCAACCTTCCACACCACCGCCAACAAATTTGAAATTGAAGACGAACGAATAACAATGGGAGAAAGCGTCCAATTTTCCGAGGGAAATGGCAAAAATGAAATTTGAAAGCTTACAATTTCATTTCCTAATAAACAGCGATAAATAGAAGAAATTACAAGAAGACAGCTACCATCAGACATACAAATTTGTATGAAATGACAATTTGATCACCAATCTTGCAATTTTTCAAAATTTCCTGGAAATTGCTTCCCAAACCAAAATCCATCTTCTCTAGCGACCCAAACACAAGTGTTCTCATTACCCAGAGTACAATGATCGCGAGCAATTTGGTAATCTATAACAACAAATGCCTGAGTTTTGCTGTTCCACCAAAACCGACAAAAGAACAAAGTAGTTCTCTGCAGATTCATATTGAAATCCCAAGTGATGCTTTGATCTTTATTAAGATTATGGTTCCCATAATCGCCGTCTTTTGAAGCACAGTGAACGGTTATAGCGTCGCCATTCATAAAGCCATTGCGTATCAGCATATGGTATGTCCCTTCGGACTCTGGTTCTGCTGCAATTAAGCCTAAACTTTGGAAAAGCAAAATGGAAATGCATAGCGCACACACGAGGGAAGTTTCAGGATTCATTATGAATTGGGTTTCAAGCAAATGCTACACATTTTGATGGGTTTTGTGACTTTTTTTATACTGATTAATTCATTGGATTTTCAACATGATCTTGCTATTATGGCTTTGATTTTCAACCCAAGAGTCAGATAACTACTGGTAGAACCAAAATGGCAAACCTAATTAATTCATTGGATTTTCAACATCTTATTGTTGTGTATTAGTTTTTACTACAGGTACATTTAGTTATTAGGGATACAATGTATCCCCGATGTACCGTATACGAATGGGTGATTTGCTGAGAAAATTTTCTTGTACAATATAATTTGCCTTCCATGTAAAGCTTCTATGTAAAATTTTCTTGTACAATATAATTTGCCTTCCATGTAAATCATTTGCCTTCTATGATACATATTCATATCACATTTTCTTCCACTGCCTTCTTGCACACTGAGTGTGGTTCGCGGCAGATTTACACACTGATACACACGTATATATACTTAACAACCAAGTGTGTGTGTATATATATATATATCAACAACCAAGTATATCTCTATGGGTGCAATATCTAATTTTGGAATTAGAAGAAGACATGGTGCCATTACTACAAATTGAGACGATAAGGACGAGCAAAGTTCAAAATGCTATCCCTTCAAATGGGTCAGGTGGAGAAAATCTACACTAATATGTGACTTCAAACAATCTAGGACTAACATTATATTTCGAAGTTGTTACAGTGCCAAACTGTACTTGTTTCGGATGGTATATCAAGTCCACAGAAAATAATTTGATATATGGAGAATCCATTCGAGCACAAGTTTATTTAGAAAAAATTGCAGAAGCAAATGCCCTTATCTATGCTTTAAATGAATGCAACAAAGAATGATTATCACCAAAATGTATCTCGGAGGAAGCTCAAATGATAATCAATGCTATAAAGAGTGGAAGAGGATATGATACGAATCCGGAAGCTACACGGTCTGTATGAGTCGTGCTATCATCTGTGCCAGTTTCACCCTCCTTGTCAGCTCCAGCAGCACGAGTCATGCCACCAACACGGGTCGTGCCAACGCTAGTGTCAGCCGACATGCTTATACTTGATCAAAACTTCAAGGGTTATGTTCGAGATCCTCTAAGCGACATGGTTGATCCTATGACTAGGGCAAGAGCGGAACTTAGAGATGCCGGATTGAATGTTTTGATTGATCAGTTTCATGATGAAGAGTTGAAGAATAAATTGAAAGTGTCTTGGATTAATCGTTCAAGAGATTCGAAATAATGAAGACATCAAGAAGAACAATGTATTCTTTTTCCCCCTTGGTTTCATTATTACTCAATCATGTGGGTTAATTAAGTTAGCAATGTCCTTCAAATCTGTGAGCTAATCTTGCGGGTTAGTTAGTGAGGGATATGTGCAACTAGTGCTTGGGCTCATACAAATTAATCCCTTGTGTTAGTGAAGTTCTTAAAGTTGTGTCTTATATTAGACGTTCGTTTTTGTTGTCTTCAATTGAAAGACACTACTACATATCTTTGATATCGGGTGCTTCTCAAAATTTTGTAATACAAAAGTTTTTGCAAGGAGATTCATATAACTAGGGTTGAGGGTGGTCTGCGGTGGAGCGTGGTGGGGAGAGGTGGAGCTCGGTGAGGGGGGGTTTCTGGTGGCAGAGGATTGAGGGAGCGATGGGGGAGAGGAGGAGTGGTAACGGTGGAAGTTTCTGGGCGGAGGTGGTGGGTGGCGGGGATAGGGGGAGGAGGGGGAGTGGCAGTGGCCTCGTCGAGTCTAGGTTGGCTGGTGTTCGAGGCTGGAATTGGGTGTTAAAAGGTGATGGGCAGAGGAGGAGGTGTGGTGGTGGTGCAGGGAGGTGGCGTTGGAGGCTGGGGAGGTGGTGCTGGAGATGGGTGGGGAAGGAGGCAAAGAGGCGGTGGCACCCTGGCGAAGTGGTGGTAGCGCTTTAGAGATGGGCGAGGTTATGTTGGTGGTGCGCCGAGCGGCGGCTGTGGTGGTTAGCAACGGCGACGGTGGTGATCGATGGCGGAGTCAGTGGTGGTCAACAGCGGCGACGATGCTCAAGGTTTAGGGTGTTAAAGATGAAGAAAAAGAAACCCAGGGGTTATAATGATCATTAGAATTTTAGTTTTGAGGTTAAGGGAATATTTGTCTTTTTAGTTTTGGTCAATTTATGAATTCCCTGAGTCAACACCTGAATAGTGCAATTTGGATATATCTGCACCACTGCTCAAAAACTTAGCGTTAACTTAGCACTTTCAAATTTTACATGATCACTTCTGCACTGTCATAATTCTTTTCAGTTTCTATTTGTACTGGCCGAATTTTACCTCTCTATAAATAGAGGGTTCAGCCGAGTTTTTAGATACAACTTTTATCAATCATATATTCATAATTTTGAGTCATTCTCATTATTTTTATTGTTTCTTAATCCTGCGAGCTAGTTAAGTTTCAATTTCCTGTGTAAGCTGAACCTGCGGGCTATTTAGTTTATAAAGAAATCTTGTGATCTAAACTTGCGGGCTATTTAGAGAGCAAGTCGGAGTTGAGTGTACCCTGCGGGTTAGACGCTGTAATTTCGTGCATTTATACTGAGTTGGCGAGATTTTCAGTTTAAATAAAGATCCAATATTTCTCAATTCAGAGTTTTCGTAAGAAGATTCGTATCAATAAAGGGGGACCACAATTTTTTTTTTTACCTTTAAAATCAAACAAAACACAAGATAAAGGATCTGCCACTGATTAGAATCACGCTCTCTATCCGAAAACTAAATCCTAAATCAGAATGCTGAGAAAGCCTCCACCAATCATCACCACCGGCGTACTCCCCACGCCCCCACCACATCTTCCCCCCTACACTCTATCCCCTTTCGAAGCATTCCCTTGGTTTCATTCCAGCGAATTGAATTCCTTTGTATACCAATAAAACAAGAATGCTAAATGTCAATTTAAAATTGCTTTGTTTTCATATAAACTAGCAGAGTATCATCGTGCAACGTGATATTATTAATTAAAATATTAGGATGCATGTATTTTACATTTAAATTGAAAACATAGTTTATTTAAAACTTTAAAGTTTAGTCATATAAGGAAAGGTATATGAGTTATGAAATGAAATAATTAATTTCAATTAGAAGTCGATAAATATTGAATACAATAAAAACTGATTATTTTTATAATATGCATTCAATTTTTTAAAAAAGTAATTATTTATATTTTGAAATTCAATTTAGAATACTACCATAATTATGTGTATCTCATTGCAATAATTATGTGTATCTCATTGTAATGTTATCATAATGTCCTCATTTAATAGTTAGCCGGTCTAAAATTAACAAGACTTTGTCATATATGATGAATAAATAGTACGCATACATATTTCTATCAAAAGTACTCTATCATTGTATAAAAAATTTGAACATTTTTTATTTAAAATTGTGTATTTATTTGAATTTTCTTTAGTGATATACGAAGTATATATCGATATAGTATAAGATATTTGTGATTTTAAATATATTTTAGAAGTTATATATTTTAACAATTTATGATTGACTATATTATATATAGTAAAGAATTCAAATCAGTAACATATTATAATATTAGTATGTTATTTTTAGACAACTTTAGTTTAGATTAGTCAAAATGACTTTAATATCCCTAGTTGACAGCACCAAGTAAACATTTTTTTATTATATGGTGTTTGATATCAGTAACATATTATAATATGGGTACTTTTTTTAGATAACTTGGGTTTAGGTTAGTCAAAATTACTTCAATGTCCCCGATTAACAGCATCAAGTGAACAATTTCTGTTATATGATGCTTGGTATCAGTAACATGTTATAATATGAGTACATTATTTTTAGACAACTTGGATTTAAATTAGTTAAAATTAGTTCAATATCCCTATTGACAACATCAAACAAATAATTTCTATTATATGGTGCTTGACATAAAATTAATAAATAATTTTCCTCTCAACTATATTTCATTATTCTATTGTAAATTTATGTAATATATGAGAATCGATTTTAAAATAAATAGAAATTGACTTGATTTGATTGTATTAGCCAACATCTAAGATATCTGTCATAAAGCATCTCTAACCAAGCCTCAATTTGAAAATTTTCAGTAAACACGTCATATTGATAAACTTTAAAACAAAAAAAAATCATCTCCAATGCCGGAGTCAATTCAAGACATCATTCGTATGCGGTCAAAATTCTAATTGACACTATCAATTGCAGATTCTGTAAATAGAAGGTCATATTAAAGCCGTCACTTGCCAAGACATTAAATGCTAGTAAAACGTTTTTTAATTTTGACAATTTTTTCTTCCAAATACAAAATGCTATATTGAATTATTTTTACTTTCATTTTCCTAAATGATAAGTGTTATTATTTTTAAAAAAATATTTAGAATTTTCAATAGAGATATAAATTTTGAAAAAATAAATTTAATTTATTTGTGAAAATATTTTTTAAAGGATTCTAATGTAATATATTAAAATCCAATAATGTTTACAAAAAATCAATAAATAAAAAATTCAAATGATAGTTGTACTTTTAACTTAATATATTTGTATTTACATAATTTACAAGCTGAAAATAAATTTGGAGGAATTTGAGTTTCTAATTACTTAAATTAAAATTTTATATTAAAATTAATTAATTTACACATATGTCAAAAAAATTATTTGGTAATTTATTATACACAACTAATATTATTGTTATCAGTATAAGTTTGATATTATTATTTACAATAATAAATAAATTATTAAAATTTGTTGCAATATATATATATATTTCGAAAAAGGTAAGTATTATTAAATATCCATGAATGGATGAGCACAGTGAAAATTTTACAAATATAAATAAATTTTATGTGTTGTTACGCTATATTGAAGTTATAAATGTGATGATTTCATTGGAGATGAAAAAATTTAAATCGCCATCGGTCTATCTCATTTACTTAGATCATACTGAAATTCTAATAAAAATGTAACATGTGGCAATAAAAAAATAAGGAAGACCCCGGAGATACTCTTATAACAAAGTCAAAGTCAATCATATATTATATAATTAGCTGGTAACAAAACATTGACTAGCATCTTAATGCAAAGATTACCATCTACAAATATAGTAGTTATTTAGCGGGTTTCAATGTGAAGTATATGATAAAATCTTGATGACATGAATGGATGAAATTTTTATCTCTATTATATATCGTATATTAAATTTAAATGTGATAAAATGTAATATTTTATTATTTAAAATATTATATTATTTTTCATAAACCCTATATTAAACTCATTTTCAAATAATAGTGCAAACAAATGTTATTTTTATTTGAAATCGTATAAATACATAAATAATTATCTAAACATAGTACTTGTGTATATTTCTAACTTAAATTTACACGATAAATTATATTTTTAATTATTCATATAACTTTTTAAAAATTATCTTCATTTTTAATAATTGTAGAAGTATTTAAATTTTCAAATATTAGGGTATATCTTTAATTAATCCAACATAAAATAAAATATAATATTTATTAGTATTTGAAATAATTAAATTCATTTCAACTTAATGTATAAATATTTGCGTGATAAAATTTAAATTATGTGGAATTCGAGTAGTTAATTTTGGATAAATATATTAGGATTTATATTTATAATAAATATGCTAACTTTACATACTAACGACCTCGATGTGAGCCTAAGAGCATCTCCAATACAATTATCAAATTGATAAAAGTCACCAGTCACGTTATCATAATAGACGCTCAAGCTCAAAAATCATGTCCAGTGCAATGGTCTCTTGCAAAATGCAGTATGGCGTGACTGAAAATTTGAAGTGACTCGTCAGTATGCCTTATCATCATATTTACCAAAATAGATCGATTATAATGTATTTGTTTAAATTTAATCGAACAACTTTTACATAATTTTAATTGTGTAAGATAAACGTTCAAAATGAAAATTAATTTATACAATTACATAGTTTAGATATTAATTCAGTTATTGTTTTTGAAAATTTACATTATATTTTACATTTTACTAATTAAAGATATAAATATTTTAAATTATCCTAAAATTCTAAAATAGTGATAGTTTTTAAGTTTATATAAAATTTAAAAATAATTTTAATTAGGGTAGAGAGTTAAAAATATATATATAAAATATTTTTATATACTTTATTTTTTGAAATGTGAGTTTGGTAGAGAGTTAAAAATATTATATTTTAGAATAGTTTATGAGAAAATATTGTGACACGTCAAATTGAAATTTAGTTTTCGATGTCTACATTGGAGACAAAGTTTCATCAATATATGTCATCAATACTTTTTAATCTGTCAAAACAAAGGTCCTATAATAATCCACCATAGCTCATACATTTACGGGTGATATTCTTTGCATTGAAGATGCTCAATCAACAATAAGTCTATTTGAGGGGGTCTATCAATATATATTTCAGTCACGGGTCATAAGTAATTCTTGCATTGGTAATGATTTTTTCAACTAGAACCCAATCATATGATGAGACTAGTGACTTTCATTAAATTGATTTATGCATTGGGCCCTTAATATATATTTTTTTGCGTTTATATAAAATTAGAGAAAGAACATGGGTCAAAATGGGTAGTGTCAAAACGGGTCGGGTTGAAATCCGCGGGTCAAAAATCATTCAACTCACGGGTCAAAATGGGTAAAAAGCAAGTTTCAACCCATATATGAACTCATACGAGGTATATACATATATACAAACTCATATAGGTAAAACATGTGGGTTTCAACCCATGTATTGACCACGATGAATTTATATACAAGCCCATATGGGTAAATCCACGGGTTTCAACCCATACATTGACCCATATTAGTTTATATACCAACTCGTATGGGTAAATCGACCCATATGGGTAAACCCGTAGATTTCAACCCATATAGGTAAACCTGTGGATTCCAATTCATGCTGGTAAACCGGCGGTCAACCCACAAACCGAACCCGCTAAACCCATATTTCTAAAAAAATATTATTTTGAAAAATATAACTTACCAAAATTTATTTATATGATTATTTGATTAATTATGAATATATATATATATATTTCATATATGAATCAATATATTTTTTATAATTGATAGTATTATGAGTCCGTCTCTTGAAAGACGGTCTTTCCATAAGTCATGGAAAGACCAAGGTTTAAAGTGTAAATTAGAAGA
>JAULKJ010327173.1:0-10210 GCA_032355405.1 Rubia balearica
GGGCCTCGAGTTAGACTTTAGACAATACCCTAAGCTCGAAGCTCGCGGGCCTCGAAGAGTCGTGGCCCAGGTATCATTATATAGTTCATTGTGTATATGTGCGATTTGATTTGTGTATGATTTTATAAAACCATTTAATAATGTTACGATTTAAAACCATTGAACAAAGGGTATGGACGTTTACGAAAGTTAATTATGATTTTTATAGTGTTTGTAGCACAATGATAGCTACCTACTGTAATACCGCATTGTCCTATTACGTACATGCCTCTGAATTAATCGTGATAAGGGGATATTGGGTGGAAAGAGACGCCTAAATGAGGAGAAGCGCACGACAACCATCTTTTGCATTCATTTTTTTCTAACACCGCCAAATTCTTTACTTTAACATAACTTTCACATAACGGCAACTTTGGCAGTCAATCAGACCACTTTTCGGTGCAAACGATGGTTAATGCAAAATCGGTAGATGTGTGAAGACAACATGTGCGGCGTCGCACTTGTCTCGGTAACATTATTTACTTCTATTTTTTAACCCTTTACTTTGGTTCACAAAATAACCGAAGCTAAAAATAAGTTATTTACCTGGATTTTTTATAACCGAGGTAAATTATATCTTTTACTTTGGAAAAAAAATAACCGAGGTAAAAGAACTTTTTACATCGGTTATTTGATGTTAACGAAAGGGCGCCGTGATTGGTGTGATGTCTTGCAGTGATCATTTCTTTCAATATTTTGTATTCCAACTGAGGTATTCTAGACCTTGACATTTGCATGAAAATATGAAATATTCCCATGGCCAAGACTAATCCAATCCACCTTGATACTTGCTTTGGTATTTTCTGATCAATAATGCTCCATATTGTCACCTCCTCTCTGCAGAATATAACCTTTTTAATTCTTTGAACATCCATTTTATTGCTCCCTAAATTCCACAGATCTTGTCTTACATTTTCAAACTTCTATTTCACAACTGCCAGTTTCCTTTTTAACCGTTTCAGGTCCCCTTGCAACCTAAGTAACTTCCTCCACATTCTGTACATTGGCCTAGCTTCTATAGGTTTTTCCCAACTCCTCCTTATCACCTTTATAACTTCATCATCCTCCAAAATACAATTTAAAACTTAAACTTAAATTGTCTATATCTTTTCTGCTGCTCTTCTTCAATCTATATTCTGAGCAAAGCATGATCTGAGAAGCCAGGTTCCATTACCTCTACCTTTGCATTGGGAAATCTCTGAACCCAATCTAAGTTTTCGATTGCCTTGTCAATTCTAGAATAAATTACACCCTCGGTATGTCTATTTGACCATGTGAAGTATTACCCAACACTCTCACATTCAAATAAACCAACTCTAGCCATCATTTGCTCTAGATCCCAAAATTTACTGATTTGCACTTCACATCCTCCAATTCTATCATTTGTTGTCGGAACGTTGTTAAAATCACCCATGATTAGACAAGGCCCTTGAACATGATTTTGCAAACCTTCGACATTCTTCCCCGGATTCTCTCTCATTTTCAACAAATTCCCTGCATATATAACAGTTAGCCAGCAAATTAAGCTTCCACTCCAATCCACAACTTCACAATACATTAACTGATTACTACTTTTAACAGATTTCAATTACACCCTATTTTTGGCCCAAATTACCCCAAATCCAACCATTAGGATGGTGTTCGTAGTTGTCCACGTAATCCGATTTCGAACCCATTTTACTTCTCACCTCCTCAACCTTTTTTTTACTCTAGTTTCCACTAACACATCTTGTATATTCATCCCACAAAGGCGGGAGCTAATCGATCTGTAGTTTGCTGATTTATTCAGCCCCCTCATGTTCCATTATATAATCATAAAACATGCTCGTAGCCATCTGCAAGATCACTCTAAACCTCTAGTGCCTTCCTTCCTGATTTGCTACTATCTCCCAATATCCTGCACTGCTTAGAATTTTATGATTCACCTATTCTTAATTCATCTTCTCCTTAGCTTTATTTTTTGTTCTTCACTGTGCTCTACCCCTCACTTTCCACTTTTTTCTTCTACTACCTTCTCTTTCATATTACCTTCCTCTATACTATTTTGCATTTGTACTTTTGGTTTCCATTTCTGCACCACTTTACCTCCAGCTTCAGAATCTTTACACTTATGGCCTCCCATAAAGTATTTATCACAATATAACAATTTAAACTCCAATTCAATCTCCTGTGTAATCAGTTTCCCATCCATGTCCTTAATCTTGACATTTTCTAGTATTTTCTGGGTGAAGTCTGTCTCCACTAGGATCCAAGCTTATGAAACTCTAAGTTAGTTGGTTGTACACTCATCCGTGAACAAGGGTTTACCGACTGCACTCCCAATTTCCCCCCTAAGCTTTTAGCCCCCACAAAGGTATAGTGGTAGCTTTGCCATCTTAACCCATACAGGCAGGGTTTCACCATATCTTTCTGCAAAGAAAAACCAGGTTTCCGAATGTGCAAAAAAAATTCCAAATTGAAGATCATGTAAAGCCCCTTCTACATCACTTCATCTCTATCTCCGTTAGATTTGAACTTCAGTATAAAATATCCCTCCTCATTCGCCAGTGTAGGAGGGGAGCACTAAAGGAGGTTCTATAGGACCATTAAAGGCACTTTGAAAGTGCCTTTAATGTCCCCACGTTTGATTACCTCTCAACAATGGCTCGAATAACTGCTTTCAAAAGACACTGACAAAGGTGGGAAAAACTGCTTTTTAAATATTTCCGAGTTGAAAAATATGTTACCATTCCTTGGACAGTTGATACTATTTACGAACTCAGAAGTTTGACCATTACGAACTCAGAAATAGGATTTTTGGCACTTTAACAAAACCTGGTAAGGTTCCGAACTCGTCTCACCTTTCCATCCCTGTTCTGTCCGTTTGTGGCTCTATATATTTTTTAAATCACTCACCTTTCCAAACTCGGAAAAATGTCTGTGTCCTATGCTTCCAAAGCCAAAAATTCAAATCCATTCTATGGACAAAGACATGAAATCGTTTCTGAACTCGAAAGTATGTTTTGCTCTTTTGGTAAAAAAATCTATTCTACTATTATTTCTGGCACAAGAAAACCTCGGTTCACAGCCAGAAATGTAACACAATAATCTATAGAATGTAGATAACACTAACCGAGGAACAATCTATAGATAGGAATAGAAATAACTAGAAATCTATTTCGACATTTCTAACCTCCAATTTCTATCTAACATGTGCTACTCAAGCAATATCGGGATTCCCTAGGGTTGCTGACCTATTGAGAATTAGATGTCTAGCCAAATAATTTCTCGTATTTTGATAATTTGACAATAACAAGACATTATAAAATATTTTGAAACCTTAATTAGATAGATTACTATAAACAAAAGTATGCTTACATTGTCAATTTAATGTAAATCTTCTTGGACTTATTTAATGCACTTAGTCATGTATAACATGGCGTAATAGCCGCAATCCCATGTTTAAGTTTATTTTTTATAGCTTCTAAACAACATAAATTATTAAGACAATTATATCAAATAAGTGTGTATATTGGAAAAAAACATGTTAATAGTACACCTTGATTTCGATCACTTCTAAATCAGGTTTATTTTGGTCGATAGTGTCCTTCACTGCAGATTCAAAATTCTCGAAAAATGCAGCTGACAGTTGGAACTGGAGGGGATCCATCTAACATATGTGATTTTTATGGGAAAAATCAAAATCAATCTCAAATGGTCCCTAATTAAGAAAATCCAAATTATATTCTAAGTTTGCGGAAATGATGTTGGTAAATGAATTGAACATTGTAAGTGTAACCTTTCTATGTGTGGGGTAATGTAAAGTTTCTTATCCTTCCATTCTCGGGATTTGCGAATGTAGTCGATTCTCTCTTGTGTTGTACAACTAATTTCTTGAATTCACCAGACACATGTATTCAATCCATCCCTTCTTTTGATTATTGGTAAAAGACATGTACCTTAAGGATATGAATTTTGTCATTAATTGTATTAATGTTTAAAGTATAAATATTGAATTTGAAATAATATGATAAAACTCACTCACAAGGTGTAGATCGACATCATCATTTAATTAACTTGGTAACATCTCCACATGTCTTCAAAATCACTCCATAATGCAATGATTTAATGTCTGCATCCAAATACGCATTCATTTCCTAAGAATGCGGATGTTGAGTTTCGACCATGCGGTTGCAACCAATTGTATAGCACCCGTACGAAGTGAGGTGAGTCTCGAAGGACATACGCCCTAGAAACTGGAGGTCTAACCTTAGTCGGTGTTGTTGGGACCGATTTAGGTAGTGCTTTTACCATTTTTGGTGTTATTCTCACTTCTTTAGGAGATGCAAGCCTTGTTTCCTTCAAGTATCGATCCTTCATAGGATCGGCGTATATAAGTCATTGTGGCCAAAGAAGGAATATTTCATGGTTGGGCCCAACTTTCTTGTATTCTCTATCCAGGATTGGCAAAAGGGCTCCCAACACCAATGGATTTTTCAACAAACCCTAGAAATACCATCTTCAATAGGTATGAAGTGATGTGTTTCATTAACTTATACAAAACTCCATCGGCTATGAGGAGTGGTCTACCTTTTACGTCTTGATCAATGAATAGCTCAAACGGATATGATTTCTACACTCGCATAAAAACATGTGTTAAATAATAAATGTATTTCCTTGGAACATTTTGCAAATCAATATAGAATATGTACTTTTTTCACTTGCAAGGATGGAATTTTCAAGGTTTCCGGGTTTGAACAATTGCCTCCCGATTCTTGGAGTTTGAACAATTGCCTCCCGATTCTTGGAGTTTGAACAATTACCTATATATTGACCTCAACATCTCTGGGAGAATGGCGTGATCCCCTTCACAGTTTTGTCCAATCGGGCATCAAATCCTCTAAATTGTCTAGAAGAACTAGCCCGGTGTGTTGGACCAACATGCGAATTAGAATGTCTTGTTGCTCAATCCGTTTGTCTTGGAATAGTGCTTTTTTTTGCAATGTGTGGATTCTCAAGGGTTCCACACGATTGTAGGACCGATGCCAAATGCCTCTCATTGGGTCAAGAACGCACCCACACCCCTAGCATGGCTCGGGTGGTCGGGTTTCTCCGTAGCTTCACAAAGGATATCATGCTTATCTGTTGGAATGAATTGCCCATGTGTTTGATCATTTTTCAACTCTTCTTAAACATTTAATAAGAAATGAATGTGTTTTTAGTACGTTATTAACAAAAAATCAAGCAAAATAATACTATGCTTCAATCTATACTTATCACTCTTTCCGCAATGTTTTTTCTTCATCCTTGAGATAAACACCGTCTTTGTTTTATCGGTCTTTCAGGATTAGATCCCACCTCTCAATGTCATCCACATTGATCGGTTGGACCAAAGCCCTAGCCTTTTCTTCGGTCATTCCCCCACGATTGCAATCTGCATATCTCTTTCAAGATGTTTTTTCACTACATCGATTGCTGCCAAGCCATAACTCCCACAAACAATCAGTGAGAAATTTTACTCTCCCCAGAAATGCGTTGTTTTTCTTCCCTTGTACCCTAAGGTAGGACGTTTAGAGTTCATTCCATCACTATAGATATGTAAAGGCAAACACTAAAAAAATATAGATGTTAATTTTTACTAACGTTAAGGCTATTTTGCAACGATATTCTCTTGTGGATCTCCCAACTCTCTGGTTAAATGTGAGTGTAAGTTAGCCATGTATGATCACCTCTCTTATTGCTAAAATTTATTCTCTTGAGAAATTGTATTTATATTCACGCCAATTCTTGGACATCATGAGCATCGCCTTCTTCCACAACTCAACCATGTCTGGTGCTTTAATGTCAAATGGTCTCTATGTGGTTGTTCAACAACATAGAGTCAATAATGGGAAATTAATTTAAGATTAAGTTAAATAGAGATTTGGGAATAACACGTCACTAATGCTACATTGCACTCCATCCATAAAGTGTCCTTGTGGTTTTTGGTGACATCATGCCAACATCATGCCAACTATCACAGCGGATGTCTACCCTCGTCCTACCAACCTTTGCAACTATACTTGACCATTTAGTATGTTGGACCGACAAACACTTGCCCAGGTTGTTGAATATCAACGAGGTTAACTCTTTCCTAGCCATTCTATGTTCTAATGTTCTACAATGAGTTTGTGCTATTCCTACATCCTCGGATCCGCCATCCTCATCCATACCTTGGTCAAGTTTTGGGGTATTTCCATTTCGGGAAAGTTAAACATAATCACGAGTCATTTTCCTAGACATTTTGTATGCTATATTCACAAACAGTAAAAATAACCAAAGCTAGCTTTATTATAATTATATTTATAAAATACCAAACATTTCATAAAATATATTATCTTCAAATATAATCAATAAAATTGAAGCAATAATCCTATTAAAAAACCTATCACTAAACCTAACATTTAATCACACAATTACCTATCTTAAGCAAAAACTCAAGCACTAAACCTAGGATTTCCATTCAAATGCAGCATTTACTCATCTGCAACCATGAAGCAATCAAAACCCTAATATAATACACAATTGGAATGGATAAACAGACCTCACACAGTAGAAAACTGATCATATACTGTTGTAGGGAAACAATTTTTCCCTTCCATTTCCAACATTTTGGTTCCAAAAATGTAAACCCTAACTCACAAATAAAGAGAGGATTCACCTTTTCTTCAAAAAAAAATGGGATGACATTCTCATTCATACTTGTTCCTAAAAGAACTACAAATCCAATGAGTTACTTTCCAGAAAAAAAAAATGAGTATAGAAATTGGAATTGAAGAGAGAAAAAGATGAAATACATGATGAACACACACCTCAAATCAAGAGTAGTTGAAATTTCAGAGTGGATATGAAGTGGGATTGAATAGAGGGTTTGAGAGGTTTTTTGAGGTAAAAATTGGGAGGAAATTCGCGGGGGTTTCAAAAGGGTATTAAATGCCTTGATCGAAAGTGGTTTCATAAGACAACTGAAGCATCTGAGGCTAGTAAGAGGCCACGAATTGAAGAAGGTTAGCGACAATTTAGTTTTATTAATTTTTGTATACAATTTCTTCAGCATGTATATATTTGTTCTTAATAAATCATCAACATTTTATGTAGGTATAGAGAAGACGTGTTTCAAAGGGTTCAAGGATTGCTATAAATTGATGTGGATGGAATTAAGCGCAATGAAAGCCAAGATTTGGTTTATGGAAAAATCACAAAGAGCGTACAAGTGCCACCTCGCGTCTACCTTCTACCTTTGACTAGACCGATCAACTTCCACTGGCGACATTGAAGATGATGAAGCATGATATTATGGATGACTTATGTGATTTATGGTTTACGATATTCGGATTGTTAGTACTAGTGAGAAGAATGTCACTTTCATGGCACTTGTTTAGTTGTTTTCTTGTTTTGGATTCAACATTATATAAAGTTCTTGGTTGTTATTTACTCTAAAATCAATGCTATTCACTAAGCATGTTCATTCAAGATGTATAGGAGAGCTGTAGCGTACCATAAGTAAAGAAATAACTTAAAACAAATTCTACGACACTATTTCTTATTCCTTTTCCTCAGAATATTCTCTGATTTTATTTTTCTACCAGTTATCTTCCCTGTAATATTGACCCACATACCTTCTTCGTGAACATTGCGGCCAAGAAAACTATGCAGACTTCGATCATCTTCCTAAAGCAAATTCACATCATCAAATACACCACTCGGAGTGTGCTGGCAAAATCCTACGATTTCCTCTAATTCATTATCTTCAACAAAAAACATGTTTCCTTTCTACAATAATCTCCCACCAAGGATCAATGTGATCCCTAACATAAAAAAAACCTGATGTGCTTGGGACACCAATATAAATGGATCGTCCTTCCAACCAACCCAACTTTTATCGACAAAGTTGAAGCCCATTTCCTCAGTACGCTGGCCCATGTTAATATCCACTCACTGACATTTAAAGATGGGGACCCGCACAGTGACATAGTCAAGCTCCCAAATATTAGAAACATAGATTGAACTGTCTTGACTCTCACTCCCAGCATGTAAAGCTTGAAACACTGTGGACACTCCACTATTCTGAGATACACTATTATTGATGCTTTATTCCCTGTCAGGCTAGGTGGCTGGTGATCACCGTAGTGTAAGTGGGGTCCTGCAAGAAAGATCTTAGAAGTGATTCTGGGGAAAGTACTCTGACGATCAAGTCAGTTCTTTTATCTAGAGAATTGGTATTTCTCAGTTAGTTATACTTACCTGAGCCAGTGCTGCTCTTCCTATATTTATAGTAGATAGGGATTTTGGCTCTGCCTTGCTAGTGTTCCAGATCGTGGGTTGTATCATGGCTGCTACAATCTTGGGATCACTTACAAGTGTCTTTGCCAATTCTAAACGTGGCTCTGTATTGTCCAGTTTGTGGCCAAGTCTTGGGTTGCAAAGGCCAACAACTTTTAGTCTATGGGCTAGGTATACACCAGTTATCATTCACTAATTTCGTAGCAAACATGAAACCATTGATGTCATATCCACCATAGGAAATAACCTTTCCCAAAGGTCTACAAGCCTACAATTTAACTTGCAGAGGATGATCGCCGATAGCTACATGATCACGCAACCATGTAGCAAATGTTCTAGTGTGTACTTGGACGACGTGAGCTTCGTTGGAATTAGGGTTCCCCACTCTTATGGCATTAATATGAATTCTATGTAAGGGACAACATCTTCACGGTTGCACAAAACATAGATATGGACAACAAATAAATCTTCCATACTAGGACTAAAGAGTTTCCCCTATCTAACACCTACACCTTCCAACCTCCTCTCATGTCTACCAATTGGAACACCAACAGATTCAACTTCCTCCAAATACTCCGTGCAAAACTCTTTAGCTTCTTCTATCACGTATTGCTACACGATACTTATATCCGGTCTGTACCGATTCTTGACAAAGTGCTTGAATATTTTCATGTAGGGTTAAATGTTTTTATAGGCCTACCTTTAAGCTGAAAGTGTCAATATAACCCTGTAAAACCAAAAAAGTGTCAAACTAACCCTAACTTTAGGATGAATTTTGCCGATATAACCTTCAGGCCATACTCCAACATTGACTCACTGATTAGGTTGTTGACCAGACTTGAAATGAAAATTATGCCCTCGGACATTACAACTTAATTGTTTCCCCATTTTACCCTCTTATTGCTGCTAGTCACCACCACCCAAGCTCTGCCACCACCCAAACTCCACCACCATCCTCTCATGTCGCCAACCAGCCACCACCCAAGCTCCACCACCACTATCTCCTGCCGCCAGCCAGCCACAACCCAAGCTCCACCCCACCTTCTGCCACCAGCCAGCCACAACCCAAGCTACATCATTCCAGGTGCCAAGTTCCATCACTATCACTATCACCGTCGACCTCCACCACCAACCACCAATCTCAACCACACTTTTGCAAATACCACCACCCCACCGCCAATATTCACCACCCCGCCGCTAAGCTCCTTGCCACCTACCACCACATTCCGTCTAGCCAACCCCACATCCCCGCTACCTCTCCCGTCCACCACCACAATTCCCACATTAAAATGACGGAGAAAAAGTGATAGAGAAAATGAACCTCCTTCAGAGACATAAATCCTGCAATGGCGGATTGGAAATTAATAGAAAGTGAGCTCGACCTGCATCAAGAATCACAAAAAAATGAGGTGGGTCGGAAGTAGTTTCCAGTGAAGTGGCGTGATGGGCTGTGTGGCTTTAAGAAGCCGATGGCGGTAACGTTGGCTGCGGATCACTCCTGCAGGCTCGGAGACAATGCGAGGGTTGGGTTGGGGACGAGTTAGGAGTGGTGGGTTGGGACTCAGGTTCAAGTTGGATTTGAAGAAGGTGAAGAAGAGGGGGGACTGACTCTGGTGCCGATAGCGAGTTGGTTGAGTCAGGAAGAGTGAGTTCATATGGCGGCGACAACGGTGGTAGGAGTGGGTCCAAAAGCTTCAAGCTGGGAAATTTGCACAAGCATATTTAAGGGAGCAGGAGAAGAAATCCCGCCGGCAAGCTAGAGGATAAGGTTTGCCCAGGCTGCGGAGGATAAAGAAAGGAGAAGCACTCCCACCGGAGAGATCGATGACATCACCGTTGGCTAGCTTGATTTTGGATCGAAGGAATTCTG
>JAULKJ010327183.1:0-10210 GCA_032355405.1 Rubia balearica
ACATACTAAACCAAAAGATTCTAAGGTTCGCCCGGGATCCTTCCCAAAATAAGTAAAGGCAACAGTGCACTTCACTCTAACTGCTCAGCTACACCTGTTAGGGTTGTTTAAACTAGGGTAAAATCCTTGTTTAGTGAGGTTCCATAGCCAATAATTACTAAGTTAAATTTAGTGATCACATATAGCAAATAGACACATAGATCCTAGCACATGGTAAAAGGATGCCTATTGGTTATGCCAAAATGCAGTCAAGTTTCTATATGGTTACTGTGACTGGTATCAGGGCATAACCCCTTCAATAGTGCTCGAACGCTATCACAAATCTAGAAATCCATATTCGTCAACCATGCCCAATATGTTCAGTTGCGAGCTCGTATCAGTACCAGTTGGTTATGCTAGCACACCAGAAACGCCACGAGTAGAAGATCTAGTCATACGGTCCAGTCAATACCGTTCCCTGTTGAACTAGACTGAATCACGTCGGGGACCCCGATGAACACAATCAAGTAGCAAGCATTCAAATTTGACACAACAAGATAAAGTACAAGCCGGTCATCAACGTTTAATCAGTACATAGTATCATAACAAACAAACAAATATGATAAAACACAAGCTGTGTAAAGCAAAACAATAAACATGGAGAAATTATAATATTGATTAACATTTCATGCCTTATATAAATTTCTCTAATAACACTTTTAAAGTTAACAGACATAAAATAACATGCAATCATAAATTTTAATTCAATTTGCTAGGGAAATGAAAACACTCACCAGATTGAAAGCAGTTTCAGTGTTTTGAAATTACCACAATTCTGTTATTCCTATCCAAACGGTTAGATTTCCATGTATTTTATTTTTAAGAAGAAAGGGGGGAGGGAAAGATTTCTTAACGAAATTTTGAAGAATTAATGCCTCAAACCATCCCGGTATATATATAGCCTTGCCGATTTACTTTGCCGACTTACTTATCCCTTAGACTCATGGTTAAAAACAATGGCTGCCTAAGTAATTATTTTGTCTAAGTAACCCTTATACCACATTATTCCACATAAATAATCATTGTGTCTACCGTGTAAAATTATTTTTCTTTATTAATTTATAATTAATTTTGATTATAATGTGTATATATATTTCCTTATTTATTATTAGTACCCTTTTCTCCCTTTAAATGGGTGAAAAATTGTCAATACATTAGTTTCAATGGTAACTTCAATGTTAGGAGGTTGTATTACTAAATTTCAACAATAATATAAGTATTAATTAATAACTCAAATCTTTTCAATATTTCAATTTCAATTGTAATTCAAATATTACGTGACTTTATTACAAAATTCTAATAATATATATATTTAATTAACAACTCAATTCATTATTTCTTAATGACTTATTCTTTTAAATGTGTGAATCGTATATCTCGCTTTCTTCCTAATTTGGAGTACTATTATTCATTTCTCCTTTCTCAAAGAATTCTATAAATAAGTCAATATTTTATTATTGCTCATATTATTTATTTTTCTCATTTCATTTCATTTTACGTTTAAATTTCTTGGCGAGTTTGGAGTTATAGCCGAAAATAGTCGAAGAAAGCAGATAAGCTCGGGGGTTCACCCCAAGATAGAAATGAAATCTAGCACAATATTACACTACCATACATGTATGAATGCATCATAATAATGACATAGCATAAATCTCTAAAGAAGGGAAAACACAAAAGGCCCAAATATTCATAGGAATAAAGATAGGAGAATCTAAATATCAAAAATCCATAAATCAATTTATGAATAAAAATACTACCCTAAGATTAATTAACTACTCCCTAAGAAATAGATCCATGGAAAATATTGAGTTAAATACCATGGATCTAGGAAAATAAGAGAAAGAAAAGAGAAGAAATACTCCAAAAGAGAGATTTCTCCTCTTCATTCTACCTACCGAGAGAGAGAAAAATATACATTATGCCTAATTAGTTCACCCTAGAAGACTAAAAGCTCCTATATATTGAAGTAGGGAAATGGGCCTTGAAAAAGGCCAAAAAATCCTAGCAACCGCAAACAACATTGGGGGGGGGGGGTGCAAAATGACACAGGTCGTGCTAGCTGGCTAACCTCGTGCTAACACGAGTCGTGTGTCCTGGCATAGTCCGCGCTGACACAGGTTAGCCTCGTGCTGATGGGCCTTGGCACCGGCTGTCGGCTGGCAACCCATTTTTGCTCTTTTTGATCCACATCTCACGTCGTTTGGCTTGCCCCATCGGCTTGAGCCTGATTTTGCTCAGTATCTTGGCACGGGATGTGTTGTTCCTCGCACCCCATCGGCTAGTCTTGGCATTGGTAACTTTTAACTGCGCAAACCATGTAAAACGGAACGTCTCGCTCCCACTCATCCAATTTTTGAAGTGAAAAGGTTATTTGGAGTGCACGGCCAGCAGGGACGGACACCATTTATCCTGGAACTTGGCACCATCAAGGATGGAAATTGGCACCGTCCGTGCTGGAAATTTGCATAGCCCGTGTTGGGTGGAACGGGTCGTGCTGAATCCTTTTAACACATGTTGTGTCACTTGGTACTGGCCGTGCTAGGCTTGGCCTTGTGCCGGCCTAGGGATGTCCACGTCGGCCGTGGCCGGTTTGGTCGGCTGACTTGTTTGCTCTGTTACGGGTGAACCGTTAGTCCGATTTGGGAGTTTTTGTAATCGATTTTATAGCACTTGAGAAGAAAAATCTAATGGTGCAACCCTTAAGGGATTATTCTTCTCGAATTTTTCCCTGAACTCCGTGCAACCTTGAACAATGATTCCTCTGTTTCTTCCTTCACCTTCTTGAACTTCGAATCCTCTTTTCCTGGTCTCAATTCCATCTACTACCATGCTTTGGAGTCTGTGGCCTTTAATCTACTACCATCCTTGCAAATGGCCTTGGATGCCTTCTACCATCCTTGCGAATGGCATTCAAATATCTACTACCATCCTCGTGGATGGCCTTTTATAAAAGATAATGAAAAAGTACTCACGAGATATTTTGCACAAAACTCGATATTTTGACAAGAACCAATAATGACCATTTAAACCCTTTGTCGTGAAAACCTAACTAAAACTAGCAATCAACCAAACAAAAGATGATAATACATATGTTAAATGCATTGGCTAACACTTTCATAATGGTGCACTTCAGTATGGAATTATTTTGTACGTATTACCACATTTACAAGGTAGACGTTGTTGAGTTTTGAGTGACTTTTAAACCTGCAACATCAAAAGGTGATCTCATGCAGGGGGTTTCTGAATACTCTCATGATTGGGAGGATAATTTTTTATATGTTAAGCATCTTGGAAATGATTTGATGTTGATATGAAACAATAATGTTCCTATTAGTAGAGAATTAAAATGAAAGAATGGCATGAAATCTATGCAGGAATTGATAGCTCAAGTGGTGGAGGTGTGGAGGCCTAGAGGCAAGCGAGGTAAGATTTTTTTTTTCTTGAGTTTAAAAGCTTTTATTTTGCTAGAATGTGTGTTACTGATGTGTATCATTATTTGTTTATGGCCATGAAGTTTTACAACCTGTTTACGGATCTCTACCTATAGACTGACATGGCAATGCATCTACTGGTTGTTGTGAGGTCACCAATGTGTAGGTTGTAGCTTCACGCATATGTTGGATGAAGACGGTACGGGAAGTGGTGGTTTCACAAAGCGCAAGGCCAATGGAGGTGAGAGGTGTGGAGAAGGCCCTTCAAAGGTGACGAGGTCGATGGTGGTGCTATGGTTGCAAGCACTAGAAGGTCATCGAGCGAGGACGCAATTAACATTAATATGCTTACTAGCATGGTTGCCTTGTCTAAGAGGTATAATGTTTCCCTATTTATTTCCTATTTGATGTTATATTACCCTAATGGATGCATGATTATATAGGTTTGTGAAGTGTTAACTGGCACATCTCAACGTATTGTTGAGTATGTGGGTATGGTTAAAGGGTTTCGGAAGAAACTAAAATTGCTTGAACCATTGTTAGGAAAAGAAACGATGATTATCAGTGAAATGGTAGTGAAGCTGCCCATGTTGCGTGGTGAGGTTAAGGCATGGAATAAGGGTGATCATGCATGTCAGGACTACCCTGGTGTGTTGTTTGATAGGCTAGTGAGCACTCAGGATTTTTTAGGATTACTCACGGTTATGTACGTGAAAGTGGCGGAGGTTGGGAAGTGAGAGGCTATGCTTTGCCTTTGTGAGAAAAATCTAATGGATATAATTGGATTGGGTGTGGGATGCATTTTGGAGGAAGCATTGGAGAACGGGAAAGGCGTTGTTGATGAAGGATTGATAGGAATGACGAAGAGAGAGAGAGAGGGGGTGGTAAAGCCTTTCGGCTAGTTAGAGAATTGGCTAGGATGGGCCTCTACAGGAGAGATGAAGGGTTGCAAGATTAACCGATGTGCTCTTATTGAGCCTGGCATGGTCAGTGGTGAGTTGTGGTCGGGAATTGTAACTGAGAATTATGGTGCTACTGTGGTTGTAGAAGGTGTGGGGATGGTTTGCCTAGTAGTTCCTCTGGCAGGGATAAGGTGGCTAGTTCTAAGGTAGGTTAGTTATGTTTGGTGTATCAGTTTTGTATGTAATCCTTATGAAATGATAGCTATTTGAAAAATATAATGTTGTGTTTATAATTATTTTGTTTTTATGTTCTATTTTTTGACAAGGGATTGTACGTTGTATAGATAAAGAGGGCTTCTCTAGGGAGATTTTTATCTACTGTGTTTTCACAAGGTATGGATTTAGCGGTTGTGTTTCCTCAAAAGTTTGGGGCAATGGATGGTAGGGATTGGCCGGGATATGGAAGTTTGAGTCCATATAGTGACTTAACTAAAGCGGCTAGGGCCACTATATCGGATCTGGAGAAAATCTACGAACATCTCAAGAGCTTGGGGTTTCATATGAGATTAAAGGGTGGTTAATGGAGCTAGGGGGGCTGTGTGAAAGTCCTTCTCATAAGGTTTATTGATTTTGAGTTAGGGTGGAAGGTTCGGTTGAAGCAGAACTTCGTAACGTTAGATGAGTATGGTGACCATCTATTCGAGTAGAGTTTTCAGATCTGAAGACTAAGAAGGATTTGATGGAGGTAATTGTACGAGAATGAGAGTGGCAGAGGTATTTGTTGGGGGAAATCTTGAGAGGATGAATGAATGAGAGTTATTATATCGATACAGGCTGACCACATGGATCATCTGCTTCGAAGGAATGATAAATTAGTGGTTGAATGTTACCAACTAATGGCGGGGATTTAAGATTGGAGGGTTCGATATAACAATGAAAGCGATTTCTCTGTTCGACTTCTAACGAAATGTGAGAGGTTTTAGGTTATGGTGGAAGGTAAGGAACTGCAATGCTTTCGAGCTAAGGAAATATGATGGGAGCTGGAAGAACTATTGAGTTAACAACACGAGGTGAATGTCATCCTTTGTACGGAAGTTACTATTGCATTACTTACTAATGTTAATGCTAAGGAGGCGGGTTGAAAAGTTTGTGTTCTTTGCTAAGAGCAACATGTGGAGGGATTAAAGAAAGACCTAGAGGCTTATGCATACTTCGTCCACTTAATGAGTATGCAGCTAGGCTAGTCAGACTGAGGACACGCCAGTCCTATTACGTGGAATATATGCGGCATATAGAGGCTGCCAATGCCACACAAATAGAGGTGTATTTGCACATGCGATGGAAGCTAAAGGAAATTCTCAAAAAAGAAGTAGGGCAAGTGAAGGCTTCCTAGCTAGTGCCTATGTAGCCAAAAATATTTTATCATGCTCTAAGTCTGTTCTTAGCAAAGTTTTTTGTAATTAATCTTTAAGGGAAGATGTGTAGTTGTTTCTCAGTGGCGACTATGTGTTTCCTAGTCTTTCTTAAGGTACTACAAGAAAATGACATATTACTTCCCCCCCTTTTACCTTAATTTTTTGGCTTTGGTCAAATAAATAAATTAAAAAGTTCTTTTACCTCGGTTAATTTTTTTAAGTTAAAAGATAATTTTATCTCGATTAAAATATAACCGAGTTAAATAATACACCTTTTACTTTGGTTATTATATTAACCGAAGTAAAAGGTGTAAAAACTGAAGTAAATAGTCTTACCGAATAGTGTGTGATGTCGCATATAATGTTTAATGAGGACAACCGACTTTGTATTATGTGTCATTCTTATCGACATGTAATGTGATGGATGACCGACGTCGCAGGTATGTTACACTTAGAACTTGTAGAGGTTAAAGTTGTTTGAAAATGATTGACTTTGGTCTACAAAAGTATTTGTTCAATAATTTTTAAAACAATTGTAGAAAATGGTGTGGAATGTAAAAGGACAATTAGGCACTAAAGTAGCAATCATGGTGCTACAACCACCATAGAAATATTCTCCTGTTTCGTACACATCCAATACTCCCTTTAAATTCCTCCCCATTTTACTCCTCCACTTCACTCGTACCAAACCGATTCCTTCACACTATCACATAGTAAGTTCTCATGTCTTTTCTGCTTGATTGATATTTTACTTTTCTTTTATCTCGGTTAAATTTTAGAGGTTAAATTTGTTTGAAAATGATTGACTTTGGTCTACAAAATTATTTGCTCAATAGTTTTTAAAATAATTGTAGAAAATGGTGTTGAATGCTACGGTTGAAAAAGGTTTTTAAAATCATGCATAGATCAAATCACACATACAGTCAATTATATATTGTTCAAATAAGGTAGTTAAATAATTTTTTTCTTAAAAGTGCAGTCATGAGAATATCTTTACAATTCATACATAAATTCGAATAAGAATTGTATTAGTTTCAACTAAACAGAAATTGCAATACACTCAATCAGTTCGCATTATGATGACCTTGAACAAAATCAGCCCTCCACCTTTATGACCTCGAAGAACAAGGTGTCCCCAATGCGTAGGCGGTTGCTGGAGAGGAACTCACCAAAACTCTTTGGGGACAGGGCATTGATCTTCCCTCCCCCGAGTAATTCATGCACCATTCTCTCCCATAGCACCTCACCACAAATGAGGTCTTGTCATTTGGCAGAAGTGGTACAATGTCACTCAGGATATACTGAATAACAAAAAAACATTTTATTATAATCATATATGAAATTAACAACAAATAATATTATTTTAAAATTAAATAATTACATGCATTTAATTAGCTAATTGTAGCCCTAATCAAAGTGGGTTTTTCATATATTATTCAGGACTAATGGCTGGCAAAGGATCCTCCACTCGCCCCTTTTTCCAGGTCTTTTACCGTTGTACCATTGGAACGATAGTGGACATCCCTGTCTCATCCCCTACATTGGAGAGAAGAAATGTGACTGCAATTATTTATCTTCGCTGCCATCGTGGTTGTTGTGACACATTGTTTGATTAACTAAATTTTGTTTTGTGGCAGCCCAATCTGTGTTATGGCATGTTCTAGAAAATCCCATGAAACTAGGTTGTAGGCTTATTTATTATTACTGCTGCTAGGCCTATCCTCCCTTTTTTTTCTTCCTTATAAAGTCTAGCATTTCATGTGCAACTAGGGCACTTTTGCCAATATACCTGTTCTTGACAAATCCTGTCAATTATGAAGTTCACGAGTGATGTTGGCCTCGTCGCTAAGAATTTGTCTAGTAGTTTGTATTTGACACTGCACAGGGATATTTGCCTGTAGTCTTCCATTGTAGGTGGAGTTTTCTTTTTCGGTACGAGGACTAATAGAGCTTTATTCCAGTATATTAGCAATGGATGTCCTCCGAGTATGTTTTGAATTCCCACCATTATAGCTGACTGCATGCTTTCAGTGTTTCTTATAAAATCCTTCAGGCATGCCATCTAATCCTGGAGCCTTCCAAGGTTTTTAGAGCACTCCGGATCTCTCGTCGTTTAAAAGGTCGTTGCAACAGTTGAACCTGCGTTAGCTGAGTCTTGCTTGATTCCTATCGATGACTTGGTCCAGGGTATCATCAAATCCCATCCTTGGTGGGTATGAATCTGGCATCGTGTAGATTTCTGCAAAAGCGTTATGTTAGCGTATGCTGGATCCTCTCTGGTTCCTGGACCGATTTCCTGAACTTTCCTGTATCTGTCTTATTTGGTTTATGGAACTCCTCTGTGGCCCATTTGTGAAAAATGTCTTATTTCTATTTTATCTTGAGCTGATAGTATTTGATGGAAGTCTCCAAGCAATACTATCGGGTACTGGTAAGAGGGCATGTCATCATTTAAATCTCCAACGTGCATGTTCTTGATGGGTGTTGTACACAAAATGTTGAAACCTTATAAGGTTATCCCTACTCTTGCAATTTACTAGTGCAAAAATGACTACTATTTCTAATGACTTCTGGTTGAATGTAACTAGCCCAGACTACTACTCCCTCCGTTCAGCCGAGTTTGACACGCTTTTTTGTCAATTTTCTCAAGCCACGTTTGACCATAAATTTCATGTAATATATAAATAGTAATATTACCATGTGAGGTATAGTTGGATTCTTCGTAGCATGTACTTTCCAAATATTAAAATTTTACATGATATTAACATACGTAGTAAAAGTTATTAATGGTTAAACATGCCTTGAGAAAATGGAGTAAAAAATGTGTCAAACACTAATGAACGGAGGGAGTATAAATTTCCCTGCTGATCCTTCTGCAGGGATGTGCCACCCATTCCCTAACCCTGGGGACTCCAACCACCTTTCCATTGTTTTCTTGTCAAACAGACATACAACTTTTTGTGGTGTTTCCTTACTAGATTGTCCAGCATATTCTTTGTACAGGCATGTCATCCCATTTATGTGTAGCACACATGTCAATAAAACTAGTGTAATCCATGTTGTTACCATTCTAAATTTGTGCAATTGGAGTTTTTAATGTTGGGTGTACCTGATTGTGTTGTGTTATGACCACCTAGTTTGTTGTTGGTATCATCACTGCTTCTACCTGCACTTCCCGTGATTGTGAAATTTCCATATCCATGATCTACTCACTTGCATGTCCTCCCGAATCTGCTCTAATTTGTACCATCTTCTTTTCTCTATGATGTAACCGGTGCTCCATTCGAACGGGTCCCACCCATTCCACGTCTAGTATCTCCACACACTCGTGATGAAGAAAGCCATTAGCCAACAGTGGCTAGTTCATACGTTTAGATGATCTATGTTAGGATAGACGAGATTGGTGATTGCGATTTGATTGGGATATGATTGGATATGTTAGATATTTCCTTTCCTTTCAAACTTATTCTTGTAACCTACTCCCTCCGTCCCAAGATTATTGGCCTACTTTCCATTTTAGTCTGTCCCAAGATTATTGGCCTAAGTTGAAAATTTCCTTATTTGACCTACTTTTGACTTGTGTTGTTACTATTATACCCTCAGTAAATTTGGTCTTAAACTGGATTGTCCTATTTCAAATTAGAAATGTTAAACATGGTTGGATTTGTTTTGGCCTAGAATCGGTGTAATTACTTTCAGTAGGCCAAACCAAAATCATTTAACACTAACTTAAACAATCTGAATTCAGAACGGTTGACCTCTGAATTCAATATGCTTCCAGAATACTCTCTGCAATTAATTCATCCTTATCTCCCCACCTGCCATCCTGATCGATAACCTCACCCACCGTCCAAATTCCACAATCAATGCATACACAACTTCCAATTGTTCCTTTAAAGTCAGTCCATTTCTGAAGCGTTTCAGACGCAGACCTTTTTTTTTGCTCAAAATATCATTTTCCTCTTCGTTCCATCCCCCATTTCTCAAAAACCCTAATTTTATTGGTTCAAAATGAGCCAAGACGATGAATATTCTTCTCCCTTACCCTCATTTGTCCCACTGCATGTGATAAATCCTGAATGGATTGTTGAGTGTTCCCCATGCGAGGACACTGAATTGCCCTTGGAGCTTTTCGATTCGCCTTTCTATTCAACCGAAACTGAGCCTGAATACCTGTACCTCGATTCTCAGCCTGTCGATGAGGCTTACGAACAACTCTTCACCGAAACCCTACTTCAAAATCTGGGGCTAGTCTGATTTATGTGGTTTAATTTCCTCTATTGTATGGGGCTAGTCTGATTTATGTGGTTTAATTTGTGATTTTAGATGCTGGATTTATGACCCATTAGTCCATCTGAGTGACAACTATCCTTATGTTGATCACTATGGACCGTTAGGTCTATAAAAATGTGTTTTGTGCTTT